>JAPMOB010211565.1:0-17989 GCA_029875015.1 Lepomis gibbosus | reverse complement strand
TGTGTGTGTGTGTGTGTGTGTGTGTGTGTGTGTGTGTGTGTGTGTGTGTGTGTGTGTGTGTGTGTGTGTGTGTGTGAAGCGTTGAATCTGCTGATATCAGTGCAGTTACTTCCTCACCCAGAAAAGGTGCACTACAGCAGCCAGCTGCAGCTCACCTCACCTAGAAAATGCTGTGGGTGATGTAGTGATCTAGGAGAAAAGGCCAGGCCAGATAACTGCTCAGCAGATTTAAATGGTGTTTGGGACACCTGACCCTGTGGATTTGTATGACATGCCAGGTGTCTGCTCTCCTAAACTAATGTAATTGGGCAAAAGGTAAGGTCATATTTAGACACCGAGCTTTATAATGCGTGCAAAGAGGTTGAACGTCAGTTCACACCTGGATGTCAGCTTGTGTTTATGTCCTGTAAAGGAATAAACTATTGAACTGAACTCATCATCTTTTGAACTCAAATAGCATTCTCTTTTTGCAGATGGTAAAATGTTGGTGAAGAAGTCCAGACTATTCATCTGGCCCAGTCCTGAGCTTTTTTTTATCTCCAACATATCATTATCTTCTCACAGGGCTCAGAGGAGGTTGACAGTGCTCCAGGGGCCCCACAGGAGCGGAGCAGCCTGCTAGACAGTCACACCTACACAACTGAGGTCAAAGAGCTTCAGAGAAGGTGTAGTATGGATTAAACATTACCAGAAAAAAAGTGTGTTTTAAAAGTGGTATGACAAAATAGACAGATTTAATTGATTTTGAACTCTTTTACATCAGGTTGGATGAAGAGATGCAGCAGAGGGTTGCTGCTGAGGAGCAGCTAATGGCCACACAGGATCGACTCAAACGGTATGAAAATATAAAGCTTTATTTTTATATTAACAATAGATTAATAATCCAATGCATCCATTTTAAAGGTGATTATGTCAATTAGTAGTCTCAGCTCTAAAATATATACCATACATGATGAGATCACATCCGGCCCCAATGCGTTTATGTTTCATGTTGTTGACGTTCCATAATTTAAGGTTATAGAGTATAAAAGGTACTGATTGTTAGATTATCCTTGGCTAAATGTTTTTTCTGCATCTGAATAACTCATCTAGGCCTTTTGTTTAGCTCTGATAAATGTGACAGCTAACATCTGTTTTTATTAATGTTATTATTAGTCATAGCCAGTCTAAATGGCTCTCTGCACAAGAGGAGGATCACTCAGAGACTGCTGTTTTCATCGAGCCGCCGGAAGGAGCTGTCACTCGAGTAGGGCTCCACTAATGTCCTCTACCAGCTCATTTGTCATCTTAATAACAGTAATAATAAAGACACATGAGCTGAATGTTTCCTGTAACCTGCTCTCCCTTGTCTTGCAGACTCGGAGAGGTGGCCCAGGTTTGGTGCGGATGCTGCGAGTGGCCTTCTGTTCCCGCCAGCGTACCCCTCTGCTGTTCAGCCTCTATCTGCTCACTGTGCACGTCCTGCTGCTGCTGTGTCTGGGTGGATATCTCTGAAACCAGCTCACTATAACAAAACCTGACAGATAAGAGAAAGAGAGAGAAGAGGGCAAAGAAAATGGATATGTGACACAGACCCAACCCAAGCCATCAATAGGTTTTATATTGTTACATGTAATAAATTGTAGATGGGTGTGAAGGATGTTCTACACACACAAATTGCACTTTACAGGACTTAATCTTTACGCCAAAGTATGTAGATTTAGACAGGAAGTTGTTATTGATTTTAACTATGTTGCTCTGGCATGACATTGTTGAGTTTATCAAAACCCAAGCAGAGAGGTCATAAATGGACATGGTGTAATTATTCTACAAGTAGATTTATAATCAAGTACTTTGGTACTTGGTGTTCTTGACTTACCTTTAGATTTGGGTATTAAAGGGTCACTAAATTAAAAGTACGCTAATTTAGACAAGATTATCACTCATCTCTGTCTGTTAAATACAACACCACAGCCAGCAGACGGTTATCTTAGCGTCAAGGCTGGAAACCCACCGAAAAGCATCTATAAAGCTCATTACTCAACTACTCAACAGCTGTGGCCTTGTGTTTAACAGACTAATATGACTATGCTATCAATTATTTCATCTAACCTTCGCCACAAAGCGAGTAAGCATATTTTCCAAAATGATGAACCATTCGTCTAGGGTGGCTTGAGGTTCAGGGCATGCTGTTATATTCCAGTCTTCCTCTTCTACTCATTTCATGCACAAAAACGGAGCACAGTGCAATGTCTGTTGTTACACATTCCTATTGTGTTTTCCTTTTCCTTTTTATGTCTTTCTTGTATAAATCAATTAAAAAAGGGAGCATTATATTGATATTTGTATACATATCAGCTGGATGTGGGTTTTCCCTCTTATATATTCAGATGAGATTCCCTGTCCATGCTTCTGTTGCACTGTTTAATGGCAAATGATGTTGCCATTCAGGTGCAATGTCTTACCACAGTGTGGATTCATTCCAGAGGAGAAAGACTGCTTTGTCTAATGATTTCCATCCAATTATAGAGTACTCTGATGTAGCATAATTTATTTTCCAACAGTTGAAACATTTGTCCACTACCTACATGTCTATTTACATCACTCTCTTCCATTATTGTTTTAATTGTTCACTTTTGGTGAAATGGTGACTCTATACTCATCTCCTTATCATATTCTTATACTTGCTCACATCTTACACACTGAAATATACTTTACTGTAAATAACTGTTAAAAAGGGCTGTATAGAAAAATAATGTGTAATAAAAGTGTTGGTGGATTAGATCAGGGACTGATGTTGTCAAGCATTAATTATTACATTACGCTTTTGTTTACTTTTTATTTTAGCTCAGTTTATTTTAATTTCAGCAAATGAAAACATTTTTTCCTTTTGTTTGTGAAGTAATTACCAATAAATGGGTTATCATTAATCAGTGATTTTGCAGTTTCAGCAAACATTTACTAATGGAAAGACCTGGTCGTGTACTAAGACATGCTTGTTATGTTGAGAGTTCTTGATCATCAGAACTTATGAAAGTTAATGAGTGAAGTTGTGACATACTGTGACATTTTGAAATGCACACGATTAAACGCTGGTCCTAAAAACACTAGACTCCTTCTTTACATGGGATATAAACACAGTGTTTTGCTGACACACTTACAGTACATTGCTACCACATTCAGTACTTTGAATAAAACGTTTCATGTGGAAGTGAAGTGTGGCTGGAAGCTGTCTTGCTTGGTCTGGATTCAACTTACCTTTTTAAGTATTCACACAGAGGCTTACATATGACTTATAGCACAGAATAAAGACTAAACAACTGAGCATGGAAGTTAACTTCAGATGTAGGTTTAATGAGTAAACTAAACGGAGCTTGTGGGCATGAGAAACAGTATCTTTTTTTAATGCAGGATGTGAAATTTTAGGCTATTTCATTTAAATAATGTACCTACATGTACCGAATTTAATAGAATATGGTTTCATTAATATTTTAATTAATTATTTGTCCAAAATGATTTGACAGATTTGAACCTTCACATCTGAATGAGCACAGGAAAGCCAAACTTTAACAACCAAAACCACTGTAGGCCATTGTGTTTCCTGTGTGAGTCTGCCCCCAAGTGTTGTAATTGCACTGCAACTGGCTAAATCACAGCTGTAGCATACTGTGCGTTCAAGTTCTTTTTTAAAAATAAGCAACTCACTACAAATGATAGCCCATAATTGTAAAGTCGAGCAGCTAATTAAAGTAGCCTAGCTCTTGAATGCTAAAACTCCCAGTTTGCTTTTTCACTGCTTTGTGTGGTTGTTCATCTTCCTATTTCCGTGGGCTCTTGAATGCAGCATTTCTTTATTATTAAATTTCTTTACACATTTTAAAAAAAAAACTTTACAATATTTTTTATACTACAGCACATCAACGCCGTTTACGTGTTTGTAAGTTATAAGTCAATTATACATAGAGACGACGTTTGTTTGATTATTTACATCAACGCGCATTCACGTGCGCTAGATACGCGTTCACGCGTCGCCCATCAAACTGTTACTACCTGGTAACAACTTCTGTGACGACCCTCAAGAGCACTTTGTTGGAGTGATATCCACCTTAAACACGGATATACTGCGCTGACTGCTGCAAGGTATTGCAAGGTTGTTTTTTCCTCAATGTAACTCAGTAACATGCCTAAATGTATGTGTTATTATTTTATTCCCTCTTTCAGCTTCATTAAGGAAGTAGATCTAGTCAGACGTAGTCTAAACTTTTGTAGCCTACTGTATTAGCAAATATTTTATTTAAATGAGCAGTTATTTTTTGCAAAATTGTATAAACGCGACAGTTATAGATAAGTTAAAAAGTGCTAAAGTAATAGATTAAGATGGCTAAGGCCATTGTGTCCCTGCCCAATGATTACTACCATAAGCGTACTTGCCTAAAACTACCATGTATGACAGAAAGATATATGATAAAATGATAGTAAAACTTAAATAGTGACAGTAATCTAGCATTATTAGAGAATATATTTTATTCCACCCTAAGGAAATAAATAATGATAATAAATAAATAAGTGTTATAGATGATTTTAGGGTCTCCAGTAAGTAATTACTTCAGAAAATATATTGTTATCATACTGTTACTGAAGTATTTTAGTGTCTCTTTACTGCATGAAGTCCTGAAGTGTTTCATTATGGGGAAATGAAGCTTCATGTTGAAAGGAACTTAACTTCCTTTTTAGGACTTCAGCAAATGGTGGTCAGAGCTTGTGGTTATACAAGAGCTTATTTAGTCATAATAACATGAATAAGTTCCAGACTGTGAATACATAGATATATATTATATGAGTTTTGAATATGTCCATTTGTGAGCATGTGAACTGGTCATCAGTCAGACTTGTATGCTATCGTTAGTGTGGCTCATAGTGCTTTATTTCTTTAAGATGTGGAAGTCAGTCGTGGGCCACAATGTGAGCATGAAAGTGGCTGCTGAAGGGGATGACTGGGAGACAGACCCTGACTTTGAGGTATCGTATACTTCCTGGAGTGTGTGGTACTGTGGAGTAAGATGTGTGTGGTGGTACAAACAGTCCTTATTCAACCCTTTCTGACTTTGCGTTTCAGAATGATATTTCAGAGCAGGAGCAGAGGTGGGGAGCAAAGACCATCGAGGGTTCAGGGCGTAAGGAGCACATCAGGTGAGAGATGGACAACCTGGTGTCTATAAATAAACAATTCTTTAGAAGATGTAGACAAATGCGGGCGTAAGACAGTGCTGCGTATAGCAACAGGAAGAGGAAGTTAGAGCAGAGCACAAACTGTCAGCAGAAAGTCTCTCCTAATATGGGTAATACATGATAACACTTCGACAGTGAGATTTAAACTCGTGCTTTCTCCCATGCTGATTAGAAATTCATGCAGCAGTGCCGAATGTAATATTAGGACTAAAGATTGTTCACAGATTTAAGTACTACTTTCTAATAAGTCACGCTTTACAAAATTCCTTCAGCAGGTGTTAATCATTCTCGAGGAAGAAACTTTGTCTTTTAGATAGTTCTGTAGTTATTCAGGTAGACACTTTGGACAACTTACCACCAAACCTGCAGAGTATCTGTACCAAAATCTATTTATAAACCTAACAACTTATTCATTTTTGGTTGCATGTCATCTCCTCTTTCCTGCCTCTCTTCACAGTCAGTGTCAATAAAGCAGAAATGCCACACAAAAAAATCAGCAGACACCTATTAATAGATTTCTAACATTTAAAACTTCCTTATTACCAAACAAAAAGGATAAACACCAGCAGAGGTTTTTCACACAACTTGGTAACCACAAAGCGGCTCTTATTAATGGTATATCAATAAAGCATAAAAATTACCTGAGTTTAACTGATATGAATACTTATTTTGATATTCTTTAACTTTAGCCAAGCTCCACTGTCCCATAAAAATAGAACAAATATACTGTGGCTTATGTATTTTTAAATAATCCAAAATCGAATAGTCAGTTAATCAGTTATTAAGAAAATAATTTAGTGAGTTTAGTCACATGTTCCAGAAGCACAGATGGAGGCTAAGAGGTAAGAAAACAGGTAAAGAACTTTTTAAATGAAATAAATAAAAATTAAATAAAACATTGAAATAGATTTTAAATTTATTTTGGCCTTCTATCAACAATAGAGACAAGGCCAGACACTAAATATAAAAAAGAAATTAAGAATATGACAATGAAACTGGAGAGATTATATAAGTGGATCTCAAACTTTTTCATGTCAAGGACTCCTTAACTGACAGAAATTAGACCATGGACCCCAATTTGATAAGATTTAGTCCCAGGATCGACCATTTGAAAGAATATTGAGTTTTTTAGATGTTTTATTACAGAAACTATATGAAACGCATGACCAAAATAACTATACATTCTCTCATTGTGTTACTAATGGATGGAATTATAATGGAAATAAAAGATTCCCCTTTTTTTCTGGGGACCCCCTGGAACCCTCTCAAGGACCCCTGGGGGTCCTCGGACCCCACTTTGAGAACCACTGTTATACATTATAAAACCTTAAGTGAATTATGGAAATGTTTTTTTTTAAATATAAAGTATAGGCAAATAGGTATATATATGTATGGCTAATAAATATGAATAATACAAACAATATACATAATAATATATTACATAATATCAGTGCTACATACATATTATAATACAATATAAAGTACAGTAGTGTTTGAAATGTTATTCCTTTTTATACTACTACTCCCATTGTAATAATAATACTGGTAACGTAATGTAATTAAGGTGTATTGTTGTAAGCTGCTTGTTGATGCTCAGTGTATTATATCTTAAATTATATATATATATATATATATATATATATATATATATATATATACACACAATGAAAGAGAAAATCTGTACAAATAATGAGTATTAAGTCATTCCACCAAAAACGTATTGACAATTTTAATAGTCAGTCAGTCACAGAGTAATTTAATTATGTCCAATTTCATATAAATTGCGCATAATTAAATTTTAGACTTATTAAATGATCAGTTAAATGAAAAAAAAATTCTTCTGCCTTTTAATGTTGTGTTTATCACTTTTATTTAGTTTTTTGTGTCTTTATTTTAAATTTTATATCAGAATTGCCTCCACATTTGTTCGACTTCTCTTTTATATAATTTTTTATGGCATTTATTTCCAGTTCCTTTCATAGATTAAACGTCTGTAAAGCACTCAGAAAGTGCTTTGTTTATGAATTGCGCCGCATAACTACATTTGCCTATTATGCAACTGTTGGGTGTTACTGATAAATAATTTCTAATTGCAAATATTACTCTCTGGTGTGGATCTCAGTGTGTTTGACCCCTGTATGACCTTCCAGTGTTGCAGAGCTCAGGAACAAGGTGACTGCGGAGCACGAGCAGGTGAAGCAGAAGGATCAGACTCCCAAAGCGTCATATGGATATGGAGGGAAGTTTGGGGTTGAGAAAGACCGAATGGACAAGGTTGCCAGTTTAAATCTATTTCGTCATTTACTCTGCAACCACAGTTATAGACTCTGTTCATTCATGTATATCTGCTGTCCAGGTGGCTTTGGGGAACGACTACGTGGCTCAAGTAGAGCAGCACTCTTCCCAGAAAGACGCGGCGAAAGGGTTTGGTGGGAAATTTGGTGTTCAGAAAGACCGCGTCGACAAGGTGAGAAGAAGAGAGTCCCCCCTCCAGTCAAATATTTGTTCTGATTGTTATTACTTCAGTTTGGATGTTTCCCCTTCACTGGATGATGTCTATGCAGAGTTTAACACTAGAAGACAGTTTTCACTTTTATCTGCTGAAAGGGGAACGTTTCCTATATCTGAGTTTAAGATGATCACAGCTAGTTCGGGAGCCAGTTGTGGTCCAGTATGCAACTTGAAATTTGGAGATTATGAGATAAATAAGAGAAAACTAGAGTAGAACTAGACATACATATTCAAAGCAGAGTATTTTTAAATTTCTTAAACACTTTTGGGAGTGATTTTTAAAGCACTATATGAACCTCTGTGTTTTCTATGCAGTCAGCCATGGGCTTTGAATACAAAGGAGAGGTGCAGCAACATGCATCTCAGAAAGGTAAGCCATCTGTTTACCTTCAATGAAGCCTTCTCTCTTACAGTACCTTTTTTCAATGAAATGTGATATCTCAAAGAAAGGTCTCATCCACAATTGTCCCTACAATCCATATGTTTTTAGATTACTCAAAGGGATTTGGAGGAAAGTACGGGGTGGAAAAGGAAAAAGTGGACAAGGCCGCTTTGGGGTACGACTATAAAGGAGAAACAGAGAAGCACCAGTCACAAAAAGGTGAGTTTAAGTTGTAGCAATTGTCAGTTTGGAAACTGTGGGTTTGACATTTGCTTTAATTTGCATCTTATTTTCACCAGACTACGCTAAGGGATTTGGAGGAAAGTACGGCGTGGAGAAGGAGAAGGTGGATAAAGCTGCATTGGGGTACGACTATAAAGGAGAAACAGAGAAGCACCAGTCACAGAAAGGTGAGTTCAAGTTGACGCATTTGTCAGCTTTGACACCGTTTGAGCCTGACGTCTGATTTCTTTGTTCTCCGCTCATTTCACATTCAGATTACTCAAAGGGGTTCGGAGGAAAGTTTGGTGTTGAGAAGGAGAAAGTGGACAAAGCTGCCTTGGGTTATGATTACAAGGGAGAGACAGAGAAACATCAGTCACAAAAAGGTAAGGAAACACTCGTGTATAGTTCAGGGGATTACAGTAGAAAAACATCAGACTGATCAGATTTATCTCTGTTTAGATTATTCAGCAGGTTTTGGAGGTCGTTATGGAGTACAGGCAGACCGCATGGATAAGGTTAGTATTAGAGCTATTTATTATTTTTTGATTAGTCTGCAGGTTATTTATCTGCTTAATTGATTGTGTAATTTTGAGTTTATTCTTTAAAATGTAATGAAATGGTTCAAAATCCACATCAATATTTCTCATAGCCGAATTTTCATTTTAATGTGTTTTATATCAAATCAAAAAAGCCTTTGGGTGTGAATGTTGAGCATTATTTCCAAAGCTAAGTTAGATAGTATTGCCGTCAGTTTTGATTCTTTTGTTTTGTTATGCTGATTCCAGCCTCTTTTAGTAATAGCTTTTGAGCATCAAATTCAATATTTAATATATATATTTTAATATGAATACATATTTGTGTAAAATACCACAATAGTTGAGTCCAAGGAGAGTGTGGCTTACCTCTGGTACTAGTGCTGAACCTTTGTTTAACCCGGTATAGGACCAACTTAGCTAGCTGTGGTATTACAATTGGCTGAGAGAAAGCTCCATACAGGTTCCCGCTTTGGTAACCAGAGCCCACTCTTGGAACACTATTCTGTTATTATTATTATGTTCTAATTATTGCTATATAGAGCAATACAAATCTTTACATTTGAGAAGCTATAACCAACAAAACATTTTCAATGATCAAAATTGTTCATTTTAACAAATCATTCCTGCACAAGTAAGTATTGAAATATTAAAAAGGGAGAATGGTAACTGCCTAAATCTTCTTTTCGGTTGATCTCTTTTAGAGTGCAGCTGCCTTTTCAGACGTGGACTCCCCTACCTCTGCTTATCAAAAGACACAACCAGTAGAGGCCTGTAAGTTCATTTTTTTCAGTCAACATAATCAACCCTATACCATCTTTCTGGTCAACAATTAAAGCCACCAGTGCTAAGGAGTTCCCCATATTCAAATTATTAGAAACGGGGAACAGGTCATTGCTAATGCACTGTATTGATAATTATTTCTTTGCATTATGCAGCAAGTGCAGGTGCAGGAAAACTGAAAGCACGTTTTGAGAACATGGCCAAGGCTTCAGACGAAGACAGCAGGAAGAAAGCAGAAGAAGAGAGAGCGAGGAGACAAGCCAGAGAGAGCAGAGAGCGAGAGGCAGCCAAACGCAGACAGGAGGTAACACATACAACTTTACTGTAAACATGTAAGGAGGTAAAAATTAAGTTATGGTCAATATCCATGATAATGATTATGTGTTTTGTGTAGGAGCAGAGCAGGAGAGAGGAGGAAATCCCTCCACCACCTGTTCCAGATGTGGATCCGGAGTATGACGTACCTCCACTGGAAATCCACCAGCACATGCCAGAAATAGAAGAAAAACCTGAGTCAGAACCAGAACCAGAGCCAGAGCCAGAGCCACAGGTACTGACACTGATTCATACAAATATCAAATGTCCCAAATCATAGGATATTGCATCTGTTGAAAGGAGAAAGTTGTAAATATTCTATATTTGTTATTGTACCATCTCAAATTCCCTGTATATCTTTCATTCTTGCCCATTTATGATTTCACATATTAAGAGTATGTTTTTAAAACATGAATTTTCTCTAAATGTGTTTATTTAGTCGCTCAGCAACATTTTAATAGTTTAATAGTTTTCATCCAACTTGTTAAGACACAGACTGGCAAAATCAACCATAAATTGGGACTATTTTTAGCTGCGGATTAATACACGTTTGAGGCTCCAGTGAGTATTTCTGACAACGGGATGGTGTATGTGAACTCACACAGTAACGTGTGTTTAGGGTAATAAAGGAACATATCCCCTGAATCCTCAAAAACTCTTTTAACCATCCGGATGAAAAATATTCTGTCTACTACACAGTAACGAAGATTTATGGTTCTCAAGTTGCGAGACTAATTCCTAATGCAGGTAGACAGAAATTCCATATGTCCGTGCTCTTTTTGTACAGCACAGGCAAAACATCAAAACATGAGCGTATTATTTTGTATGAGAATACAAAATATTGGAAAGAAACATCAGCATATATTAAGAAAACATTTAACATTTTGTTCCCAAAATGGAGCAAGGACATGCAACTAGGGACACAGGTTCAAAATACCTTTGATCATGTAGCAGATAGAATATTTCATATTCAATATTTGAATCAGATGGTCAGAAGAATCTTTGAGGATCCTGGAAAACTGTCACTTTTCTGTGCAACTTGAACTTAAATGTAATGCAATATATGAGAGGCACAAACTGGGGCTAGGTCTGATATCTGAAATCTCAAGTCATCTTCATCATTTTAGATCATAAAATGAAAGATATTCTGTCACGTTTCCAGGAGGAACACGAAAATCCCCCAGCCTTGCCTCCACGCTCAGATGATTTCCTCGACCCAGATGCTCCCCCGCTACCTGAACGGTCAGTGGATGTGGAGGAGGTTGAGGATGAAGGAGAGTACGAAGAACTTGCTGAACCGCCTCCTCCACCACTGACAGGTCTGTGTCTGCCATCAGATGAATGCCAAACCTTTCACACATGACATACGCATTTATTTCAATGTTTTCTTTTACAGCTGCGGACAATGACTATGAAGACCTGACATGCGGCCAGAAAGCAATAGCAATTTATGACTATGAAGGAGGTGTGACACTTTAATTCATTCATTTTCTGACATTTAGTGATCATCTCTCAGTGTTTGAGGACAAATCATTTCTTTTCCTTCTCCACACAGATGCTGATGATGAGATCTCCTTTAACCCAGATGACATAATCACCAACATAGAGATGATTGACGAGGGCTGGTGGAAGGGACAGTGTAACGGACGCATCGGCCTATTCCCAGCCAGTTACGTTCAGCTGATATAGTGAGCGATACGCTCAGGAAGTTTTTGCACGAGCTTCACTTTTGCACAATCTCAATCAGCTGATTTCTACACTTTTGCTGTGTACTATTATTCGTATTTGTATATCTATTATTGAATATCTGTAAGACCACCATACCCGTATTACTGATGAGTTGAATCTTGTATGGGCAATTAACTGATTGGAGTCAATAAAATATTCTACAGGCAAGCTTCTGTGTTGTTTATTAGTCTATTTCGCTTCACTACTTACAGTAACAGTATGTCTATTGTTCTATCATTGATCATCTTTCACTGGAATTGTAGAATTTTGTCATTGTTGTTTGTGTTATTCAACATAATTCTGCTTGCCAAATGAATGAGTTGAAGCAAAGCGTGGTTAAAAATAATACAAAAAGTTAATAAGGTTATTGTTTTAGTGAAAAGTTTTATTTACAACAGTTGATTCATTTTTGATTTTTGCATGCATCTTCTATAATACAGTATATGCAGCGATATCGTGGAGGGGAGAAAAACGGGGAATGAAGTGCAACAGATGTTCCAAGTCTGTATCAAACTTCAAACATTGTCGGCATTTCAACCCCTAAGCCACAAGGATGCCCCAATAATATTGATTTTCAGCCAGTCTTAAGTGGTATAAGACAAAAAAACTAGGAAACAACAAGCCATATCTGTAAATTATTATTTTTCCTGTGTATGGAAATAGTCTTACTTTATTAAAATGTGTCTCTAAACTTTGTCCCCACATGAAAATGAAGCTGCTGAACAACATTTTCCTCAAATGAATTACTTTACATTAACAGGCTCCAGGGGCCACAACCATGAATCGTGTAATCCACTGAACAGAATCAGATTCAATAGTAGATATTCCATCATGGCATCATGTATAAAAAGAAATACATGAAATGATCCTGTGTTTCTGTGTCAAAAGTCTTCAATGCAAAGCAAAAGTGTTTCCTCTGGTTCACCAGGAGATACCCTTCTTCTTCTTTCCCTGGCCACTTTTCTTTGCCATCCGTTTGCCTTTCAGTTTCTTGGCCTGCCGCTGATTCATCCATGCAGGGTACTGACCGTTCTCATCCAACTGAGTTTTCTTGCTGCGCTTGCTGTCCATTTCCATCTTCCCATCTGTAACACAAGACACAGATTGATAAACAAGAAACATTTCATTTCCCAAAAGAAATGTTTCGTCATTATAATAGTCGCTTATTGTCAGATGGAAGTCACACAGTCCTTCAGACATGCTGTGTGTGATGTACATAACTGGGAGCTTCTCAAGCAACCCAGAATATTACTTAAAAAACAGTCCAATCTGGCAATTTGTGCCTAAAACACAAATCTAAAGAAACCAGTTTTAAATTATCTTTTAAAAGACTTTCAAACAGAACTGGTAATAAAAAGCTGTTGATGCCGTGTGGTTCATGTTGTGCTCGAACTCTCACTCACCATCCCCGTCCCCTTCAGCCATTTCCATATCTGTGTGCTTCTTAATCTTGTCAGCTGTCACCACAGTGGCAATCTCCTGCACATCAGCCATGACGGCTTCTCCTTTCTTATCCAGACTCAGGGCTTGTTTCAGACGGGCCAGCTCCTTGGGGGCATTTTTCTTTCTCTTCTCTGCACGCATCTTCCTCTTCCATTTGCTCCGGAGGCTTTTTGCCATTTTGAGGGTGATCTGAAAAAACAAAAACACACCAGTCAAACCAACTTGCTTCCAAATTCTAATCCAATAATTTCTCTAGACATTAAGCAGTTTTTAGGAGCCCACACTTCTCAAAATAAATTCCTCTAGGATAGATTAGATGCCAAAACCATGAGCACACATTCACTGGAGGCTAAACATTTAACCAGTATGATTAAACAATTGTTTTATCTTCAGAACAGCTTTATTTAAACTATTTTCCACATCCTGCACTTTGTTTTTAATGATGACACTGTCACAATTGTACTGCTAAAGGAGGAGAAAAACCCAAAGAAACAAACAGTCTACATTTCACTTAATCTTCTTATTTACAAGAATAACATTATTCAACATTCCTTAATATGTGTATTTAGCCAGCTGGCTCACAGCAGTCCAAGTTTTTACATTACGTTTTTTTTTCTTAATTGAACACGTTCAGATGGACAGGGCAATAAACATTACTTACACTACAACCACAACACCACAAAAGAATATACAATACAACAGACAGAACAGGAGAAAAGAAATAAAATAAAAATACAAACCATTAAAACAAAAGGAGCAGAAGATTGTATAAGGGAGATAATATAACCTATAAATTAAGTATTTTTACAGAATAATTTGCCAATTATTAGAGGTTTTTATAGCTTATTTCTTTGACAATAAATTACAGGTTTAACGTTATTTCTTATTTTAACACCAAACAGGCTTAAAGAAAATCTACTTTGGCCTTTAACAAACTACAAGAGGGGTCCTGCTCACTATTTATATGACCTAAGATCATAGTTAGTTACATAAAACATATCTGTCCACATATCGACCAGAACAAAACGTAACAGTTGGTAGTTACATTACACGACTAGATATTACCTACTAACTTACATCCATTACAACAATTAGCTTCATGGCTAATTCATACCATAGCAAGCTATAAGTAAACAGTTTGCTAGCTTGTTAGCTCTGTAGTTGCTACTTTGGATCAAAGCATACACTTCAAAGACAGTTAACCCCGCATGCTAAATGATTACAGAGTGTTAGAACTATTCCAGATATAAACAGTAAGCGGTGACTTACAGAAAACTAGCTTAGCTTTTTCCTCCGTAGACAGGCAGGCAGGGACGCACACTGCGCTCCAGTCCGTGCACGTGTAACAGGTTGGAAAAAACGATGACGCGTTTCGAAGAAGCAGCAACATGATTGGCTTCTTCCGTCAATCTGAAGAACGTAACGTCTGGTTGGCTAGCAATCTCAAACCAGGAAGTTCGAGAGGTAATTGATGGTAAACAATATGTTGAGGACACGATAGTGTACAAATCAAAACTCTAAACATGTTTTATTTGGCATTCGGTTGTACGGTAAGCTTCTAAAAGTAAAGCAGGGTCTCTTTGCGTTGTAAATTTTTATTGTATTTGACAGAAAGTGATGAGCAGCTGTTCGACCAGCTCAGTCTGCAGCCCTCCGCTCAGTAACGTTACTTCTTTAGCACAGACGTCCAGCATGTTGGACGCTGCTGCAGAGCAAATGATGGTCTATAAAGATTTCCAGGCAGCCTTTGAAACGTGTGAAAGAGGCCTGGAGAGTCTCGCCAGCATGGACCAAGAGGACAACAGGTGAAAGTAGTCTGAATGCATCTTGCATTACTGGAATGCTTCCTGCAGCCTGAATGTGTCATGCCACTGTGTGTTTCTGTGTCTTGTCTCCTCAGATGTCGAGAATTTAAGGCTGGTTTCTGCATCTTGGGGATTCAAGCACAAGCTGAGTTAAATCAGTGGCATGGTGTCCTCTCCTGGGTGCTTCAACAGTATGAGCACCTGGAGAAAATACCAGCTAAAATAATGCAGATGTGGTAAGTAGACCTAACTCTCTTTTCTCCCCCCAATTCTCTGGTTACAGCTTCTTAAATTAGAGCTTTGGCTGCTTTTTGCTCTTTTCTTAGTCCAGTGTATTATCATAATATAACAATCCTCACATTTGCGAAGCTGAAATCAGTAAATATTTGCCACTTTTGCTTAATAAAAGACTGAAATGATTAATAGATTATCAAAGTAGTTGTAGCAAATTACTTTTCTGTCAATTAACTAATTTATTTATCGACTAAACTTCTCAGCTTTAAAGTACATATTGAATATATGTCCTCTCAAATTTTGCCAGCATACTTCTTTACTCAAAAGTGGGAGAGCCAGCCACGATGCAGGAGGCAGCCAGAGTTTGGTTACACTGCCCATCCAATGGCAGAGCAACAGGGTTCGGGACGGTGGCAGAGCTGTACCTGCTGCATGTCCTTGTGCCTCTTGGACACAGAGACGAGGCTCTGGAGCTGATTGACGGTGAGGTTGGGAGCGTTGCGTTCACGGAGGACCAGAGGCAGACAGCACTGGATGTTGTGGAAGAAAAAGAGCGACAGAATCAAGAGCCGCCTCTAAATCCCAGTCCAAACTCTGAGATCACTCCACAAACGGTCTCAAGTCAAGGTTCAGCCCTAATGACATGCATTATACTAAGTCATATTATAACAATTTAATGCAGACAGTGTTTCTGATTATATTTGTGTTCTACAGGAGCTGTAATCCCTAAACTTGGAACCATGCTCAGGTTTTTCTACAGAAAACTTTCATTGACCAGATCCAGCTCGTTTCCTCTCCGGAGAGTCTTTATGGCTGCTGTCCTTCTCTACATGCTTTTTCTTCGAATGGATCCAGGTTGGATTAAATGTTCTTTGTAGCTCAGTTTCATTACAAGGCTTGTTGAAGTATAAAACATTTGATTGGGAATAAATCGGTGCTTTTCTTCGTGTTTTTCCACGCAGCTCTTCCGTCTTCATTCATGTGGATTTCCAAACTTCTTCAACTGCTCAAACAGATGTGGAGTACAATGTGTGCACCGTACTATCAGAACTGAACAGAAAGAACTGTAAAAGACTGAAAATCACAATATTTTTTGTCCCTTTCATTAAACTTTCATTAAACATGTTTAAACATCAGTCATTTTAATGACATAGGTTACTCGAAACAAAGATATTTCCAGCAGTTTATTTGCTATTTTCTGAGTTAGACTGATTTTATCACCTAGTTTTATGTCTTTACAATGTTTTTCTCATAAATTCACCTCAAGACCTCACAAACACATCCTTCAGGATGCAGACCCAGATTGTTCATTCTGAGGAAACTCCCTCTTCTTCATAATTCTAACATTATTTAATCAGGAAAGTACCTCACTGAGATTTAAATCTTATTTTATTTTTTTAAGAGAGTCATGGTCACACAGAATATAGTTACAAAACATATAAGACAGACTTATTGACGGATAAGTAAGGACCAACAAAACATGTGATTTTAAGGACAATGTAAAACAGACAAAATAATGTCAGAATGCTTTACAAGTAAAATTTAAATAATTGTAGTATACAAGTGGAAAAGGATAAAAGGAGCAAGTAAGAAAACGTGAGTGCTGCTGACCTTTTTCCATGACTGACATTCATTCATCAGACTTCACTTAGCTATCTAAAATGCATTTAAACCAGGTCAGTGTATAAGGTTTACACACAGAGACAGACATCTGTTTAATTCATGAGCCATAGATTTCTCGATTCTTCACATGGAAAAATAGAAATGTCATGATTGATAAAAATAATTAAACCACAAAAGTGGTGGTAACTGCATCACATATTTGTTATTTCATTTTAACAGTTCAGATGAAAAACACGAACTTGTAAAAAACTATTTAACAGCCTTCATATAGCAGTGGAGTGTAACAAAGTACTGTACTCAAGTACATAGTTAAGGTACTTTATTATTTAGTTTATTTTTGTTTCATGGCACTCAGTATTTGTACTTCACTACATTTCAGAGGGAAATATTGTACTTTTACTGTAGTTTAGCCACTACAAATTCAGATTTTTGCAAATGAAACTTATGAAGAGCTTATAAAATATGATGTTTTAAATGAAACTTTTCAACAGTATGGGTGAAAGAATTAGTTGATTAATCAATTAGAAAATGAATTGGCAACTATTTTGATGATCATTTAGTTCACTTTTTCATGGAAAAAAAACGTTTCTTAATTTCAGCTTTTTAAATTTGAGGATTTGTTGCTTTTTCTTTTTTAATAATTGTAATTTATTTTTAATAATTTTGATATTAATTCATAATAAAAATAATCATTGGTTGTATCTCTAACTGTTAAAAATTAACTGCACCTCAGCCAGCAACAGTAAAATCCTGCTTTTACGTTAACGCATGAGTAATAATTATCCATTTTTAGTAGAACAGTCACAGGGATCATCTTCCTACATTGAGTACTTTTAATTGTAGTAGCCTACTGTAAGTAGTAAAACTTTTTCCTCATTATACTTGCAGACTTTTACTCAAGTAAAATTTTCAATGCAGGACGTTTACTTGTAAAGGAGTCTTGAGTATCTGAATCCTGCACCTCTGCCTTTAGTTAAACGTAGTTGTATACGTTTACTTGGTGACATCATGTGAGATAAAGGAAACTGATATTATGGGTTCGTCCATAATTTACTATTTTTTTTTACCGCGCATGGCAACTTTTAAGTTTCGATTCCAGCAAAGCGACGCTAAGCGGCGAACCAAAACCTATGAAACGGAAGTGAACCTACAGCTGACGCCGTGACGGTGATGTTTACTGTGAGAAGAGACTTAATTCT
>JAPMOB010211563.1:0-36124 GCA_029875015.1 Lepomis gibbosus | reverse complement strand
CAGAATGCTGCAGCACATGTTCTGACAGGAACCAGTAAAAGAGATCATATTTCTCCTGTCTTAGCTTCTCTGCATTGGCTACCTGTAAAATCTAGAATATACTTTAAAATCATTCTTCTCACCTACAAAGCTCTTAATGGTCAGGCACCATTTTATCTTAAAGAGCTCATAGTACTTACTAGCACTGCACTCCCAGAATGTAGGGTTACTTGTGATTCCTAGAGTCTCCAGACGTAGAATGGGAGCCAGAGCGTTCAGCTATCACGCTCCTCTCCTGTGGAACCAGGTTCCAGTTTGGGTTCGGGAGGCAGACACCATCTCTACATTTAAGAGTAGGATTATGACTTTCCTCTTTGATATAGCTTATAGTTAGGGCTGCCTCAGGTGAGTCCTGAACCATCCCTAAGTTATGCTGCTATAGGCCTATACTGCCGGGGGATTTCCCATGATGCACTGAGCTCCCCTCTCCTCTTCTCTCTCTCCCTCTGTGTGCAACCTCATCCCATTAATGCTTGTTACTAACTCAAGTTCTTCCCTTTCCCGTAGTCATGTGCTTTCTCGTCCCTCTCCTCTCTCCTACCACTACCTGCAGGTGTTTCTGGCTCTGGAGCCTTGGAGTCTGGATCTGTGGTTGTATGTGTATACTGTGTAGGCCGCCTTCCTCCCTCTCTCTCTCTCTCTCTCTCTCTCTCTCTCACCCCCAACCAGTCGAGGCAGATGGCCGCCCACCCTGAGCCACGGTTCTGCTCAAGGTTTCTGCCTCTTAAAAGGAAGTTTTTCCTCGCCTGTGTCGCCTAGTGCTTGCTCTTGGTCAGAATTGTTTGGCTTCTGTAAATAACATTACAGAATATGGTCTAGACCTGCTCTTTTATGAAAAGCGCTGTGAGATAACTCTTGTTGTTGTGATTTGGCGCTATATAAATGAAATTGAAACTGAATTGAATTGAATAAAAACCTACACGCACCAAGTCCATGCATGATTTTAACAGTCGCTCACCTTCAGCTGCGGCCTCAGACATGTTCCTGACTATTCCAAGTTTATCACCAAAATTTTGGCTTTCCCTTGGTTTCATCTTCTTTCTTCATCATTTAACACTTCACTGTATATTTTTATTTGCTATTCACATCACTTGTCACTGATCAATCATTGCGTTCCATCTTCTCAGTTAAATGCTTTTGTGGCTCCCAAGCTGTAGTCTTTCCCTTTATAGGCTAATAAAAAATGAGAATGATCTAATTAGCAATCTGATACAATTTCCCATTAGGCTACTTTTTATGTAACAATTATTTGAAACAAGAAAAAAAAACAATAGATCACCTTGCTTGTCTATAATAACAATACAAATAGCAAAAGGCTACTAATCACCTACTATGGCTTCAACAGGTGGCATTTTATGCAAGGTATCGAATGAAGTACTCTATTATATCGGTATTACCTTAAGGGTAGGCTACTGGTTTTGGTACTGGTATCGTAAAATTGTAAACAATACCGAACCCTAACTGTCCATCACATGAATGAACACGGATGTGTTAGTAATTAAACAAGCAACATCATTATCCTGTTTGTATAGAATCTCAGTTTCTCTTGAGCTTAATTCTTTGTTTTTCAGGTTAGACTACTGTTGAGGTTGTTGACCTAAGAAGTGATATACTGTCCAGGCAAATCCTGCACAACCTCCGTTTGCCCTTAACAAACACAACTTTTGTGTGTGTGTGTGTGTGTGTGTGTCTGTGTGTGTGAAAGCTGGTAGGCCTGGAACAGGTTTAAATCCCAGAACAGCAAAAGGAAGAGTGGAAACGCCATAAACCCAGGAATGTTGGTGTTTCTTCCAGCTTTCTTAAGGCTTTCCTGTGCATCTGCATGTGACTGTGTGAATAACACAACTATATAAACATCTGGAGATTACCACTCCCTTCTCTAACACACACTCATTCATTCTGTCATTCATTCTGCAGCCTATCTCTCTACATTGCTGGCTGCACCACTCTGCAATAATTCTTACTCCCTTCTACAATGGAGCTTGGGAAACAAGACAGGAAGTTAATCATATTAATGTAGAGATGAAAGCTTCAACAACAGGCCTCTGCATGATTCAGATTACATAATCAATAGTAAACAGTAGAGGCTATAAGATGTAACTAATGGCTTTATTAAGGGTCATTGGGCTAATAACATATAAAGAAATGTGGTTTTAAATGTTAATAAGTCCTTAAAAAACAGTGTTTACGACAATCTACAAGGTTTGTGGTCAAATAGTCCATTGCAGAGGGGTTTCATGATGAATTAAAGAGCTAAAGAGAACCTGTCAAACCTGTCAAACCAAAAGTAATTAAGGTGATTTATAAACCATTAGTAAATTATTTATTAACCAACTTATTAACCCCTCAATAAAGGGTGACTGAGTGGTACTAATTATAGTGGTAGCAGTTGTTGGCACAAACACGCTTTATGTATGTGTGTGTGTGTGTGTGTGTGTGTGTGTGTGTGTGTGATTTGTGTCGCCTCTGCAGAAGAATGCATTTCTTTATATTTTCCGAGAAGAGAAGAGAAGAGAAGAGAAGAGAAGAGAAAAAGAAAATGGATACAGATAGTCAAGGACACCACATTGAGCCAGATTTCCTTCCCTCTTCTTTTGAACTTCTGTGGTGTATCACACCACTGCATGCTACTAAGGGATTTTACAACTTAAGCTCAAAATATAAACCAATATGAAATGATGAATTTACTCATGTATATCCAGCCGGGTAGTTCTTCCAGAGAACTACTTGGCCCTGTCCAAGATCATCATGATGCCTGGGGGTGCAACTCCTCGCTCTCTGTTGGGACAGAGAGTGAGGAGTTGTTTTTACTTACTCTTCTGTACAGCACTTTGTGATTTTATCTGAGAAAAGCGCTTTATAAATAAACTTTACTTACTTACTTACTTACACAGAGTAGATACACTTGCCTCCTCTGCTGGCAAGACTCTAGTGGTGCACCATTAATTTGCTCACCTCCTGGTAGTACAGGCGCCTTATTGATTTGGCAGTCGTGGGCGAGATACTGCAACATTAAATTTAACATCACTGATATCTTTAAACTAAAATATTATTAAGTAAAGTTTTCAACCCAAAAACAGAATCTGTGCTATCATGACCATGTAGTGATAAACCTTTAAATCCTGAAAAATTACTAAATTACCTGAAAACACATAAAATAAAAAAAGAAATAAGTAACATTAATCCGCCAGGAGGTGAACTTGTTTTCACCACAATCTAAAAACATGAATAAATATGGTTCACTGGTGGCCTATGGCTTTAAGGTCCTCACTATGTCATCACAATGTCTGTTTAAGTCCAGCTGGGATAGGATAAGATAAGATATACTTTACTGTGCCCAAAGGGAAATTTGTTTTGGACTCTGTCCATTCTGCAACTTAACGAAGACAACACAAAATACAGAAATAAACTCTCAACACATACTCCCATGCAACACAACACATGCTCTCATATACATTAGACAGGTACCTATATAGTAAGCACATTAACTTCTTCCAATGGCAGTTTTCGATAAAACTGACTAACATATTGCACAGCCCCAATAATCTACATATTGCGCAAGTGACATGTTGCACAACCCAAATAGCCTACGTATTGCACAACTAACATGTGGGGACTGGGGACTGGGGACTCACGTCATCGCTGGTCTCTCTGCCCTTGCTTTCTCTGAGCTGCCTATCAATCTGTAATAAAGGTGAAGAACACAGAAGGAAACACACATTAAACTGCAAGGGGAAAATAAATAAATGACTTTGGATTAACACTATTCAGTACTTTTGTTTTCAACTTGAGACAGCACACACACACGCTGTTGGGTCTCAGTTGTGAGTCCAGGACAAGAAGCCGGAACAGGAGTTCTTGTTCCTGATCCAATATTAACAGTATCCTTGGAGACAAAGCCGTGGGGGGCAGTGCATTAAAAGATCAATTGGACACCCTGTGTATGTATGTGTGTGTGTGAGGCAGAGTATTGGATTCCATGAGTGAAACTATGGAAACTGCCCCTGAGACTGGCGGTCCCTCTCCCCACTGTGTCAGTGCGATTTTACACCATATATCTTCCAGTCATTATGATACAAATGTTTTTTTGTGAGAATAGATTTTTCCTCTCCTTCATTTTCTCTCCAGGTGACAGAAACAGGGCTCAACAAGGGCACTTTTTGTTTCTGTAAAGTTGCAGGTTCTAACAATGTGATGAGGAGTTTAATTTCTACAAATACACACAAATAATAGGCCAAGTTGTGGGTTTGTAAGGCTTATTCTTTTAAAGTAATTTTACTGCATTTAAAAAAAACTTTATTAGACAGTGACAGTAGAGAGCTGACAGGAAATGAAGGGAGAGAGAGATGAGGGATGACATGCGATTACATGGTCAGTGTAGGCCTTAAAATGAAGCTACAGTGCTGCGTCAGTGGTGGAATAGGCTATATGTGTACTATATCCTGTTAAGCAAAAGAGGTTTTTATTAGTAAGGTAAGTCTTGATGAAGTAAAATAATCCAGTAATTTACAAAAATTAAGCAAATATTGTATAAATTATAAGGAATGCAGAAATGTGTTTTGATGCTTTCCTCTACTACTGATGATCGCAAGGCTAGGGCTGCGCCTGATGATTATTTTCTCGATTTATCCATTAGTTGTTGGGTGTATAAAATGTCAGAAAATGGTGAAAAATGTTAGACGCCTTGTTCTGTCAACAACCTAACTGTCATAGAGGAGTACAGAAACCAGAACATATTCACATTTTTAAAAATGACTTAAACCAACTAATCTATTATCAAAACAGTTGACAATTTATTTAATAGTCGACAACTAATCGATTAATCACCGCAGGTCTACTCAAGCATAAACCCAAAAATATTCAGACTTATAAAACCGTGCCTACACACATTTGTAAGCAAGTTCCCTTTATAAATCGCAATCAACTTGAATCGTGGCGCATGTGAGGGAATCGGTCCATCTCCGACCCTTAAAGCCCATAGTTGGCAATAAATAGTCAGTGAAACGCGCCTCATTAACATTAATAGTGCTGACTGCATAAAGAAAAGGAGGCAAATTCTGACAGAAAAGCTACAAAGCGAAATTTAACTCAGTTTGAGACTGACGTTCCTTTTGGTGAAGTTGAAGCATGTTGTTTGGTGGGCACAGGAGTTCCACCCCTCATGCAGGACCGGGCGTCCTTCTTGTGTGTGTGGCTGGAGGCACACACACACTCACACACACACACACTCAAGACGGGATCACCCAGGTAGCCTGCTAATTTGGATCCTCCCGTTTGACAAGATAGTAAATCAAATGCATTCCAGTTGTGTTTAAACATTTATTTTGGCTATATACAAACACTTCACTCACTTAACGAGGCTGCCCATAAGTTAAAAGAAATATGACTTGTTGTAGGCTAAATGAAATAAGCTTAAATATTTACTTTATAGTGTTAGGCTACATTTTCCAAACTTGTTTCTACAAGCAGCGCATCATATCCACGCCCTGGCGCACAGTAGCCTATTGGTCTTCCTGTTCACCTTATTTCTGAGAATAAATTGCGCTTGCACTGCATGCAAGTATCAATTAATATGATTCCTGACTAAACTGTAGCCTATAACATATTTGAGGCGTTCCTTTGCAGAAACAGATAGGCTATCTCCGTTTGTGTTTATTATCCTAAATCTGGTTCTTTTTGTACACTCCAAATGATCTTAAATTAGCCTATTGGGATTTTTGCGCACTTCAGTGGAAATCAGTCAAAGGGGTGTTTCATTATTCAGAAAGGATTTAATCCTATAATTCTAGGGGTAGCTTAATATTTCGGCTTGTTTACACAATAGTAGGCCTATAGGGCTTACATTTCAAAGCGTTTCACCCGCCATTTCTCCAGTTTATGTGCGTATATGGTTCAGGGGTTGCGAGGACGGCCGCATATTCTCCCTCAAGTTTGTTTTTTATAGATCACCTTTGCTTGAAGTGGCGTACGCACGTTTCCAGCCCCGTTTTGCACGTAAGCACTGTTTATAAATGAGGCCTCTGAACTGGTCCTCTCATCACTTTCAAGTCTAACAAAGTTGTTCGGTCAAGACATTCAAAATAAAATATGAGCTTCGCTGGCCATTCAGCCTAAAGTAACCAGATAAGAGAAAATAGCAGTTTTAATGAGATTCTAAAATAGATGAAACCAGGTGTTTTACATGGAAGGTCTATCCTACTCTGTCGATATGCCATCACAGCATAATATTCATTTATTAAAAATATTTTATTTTTATGGCACAATCGCTTAGCTTCCGGTATTTCTTTTCCTCCAGACGTCCAGCTTGACGTGTGTCCATGGCAACCGCAGTAGCTACACCGGGTCCGGTCATCTCATAGCGCATACCGTTACCTTTCCTGGAAGATAACAGCTGGGCGCACGACCACAGCAACTTATGGGGAAATAAAAAGAGAAATAAATGTCGCCGAGTTGTTTTAGAAAGTCATGACGCCCACTCAGAGAGCCCGGTACGGATGTGAAGCGGCACGTAACGCTAAATGGAGAACTGCAGGTGAGTCGATGGTCGGAGTGAAATGATTTTAATTAGCCTGCAGTTTAAATACAACCAAGACGCTCTGTTACAAATAGGTAGCTACTATTATGTCTTTTAAAATGTAATGGCTAAATTGACTGTACGATAATTGTCTGTAGCCTATACTTACCTTAACTAGACACACACTAACTTTTTAAATAGCCTATTGTGTCTCCATCTGAGCTGTGAAAAATGAAAATTTTCTGATTTACGTGACACTTTGTCACTATAGAAAGGGTCCTGAAATGATCATCTATCCCCTGTTGCCGCCCCCACCACACACACACACACACACACACACACGCACACACTTATACAAACACCCTCAAAGGACCCCCAAGAAAGGGCTGATTCAGTCTTACTTTGCTGGCCACAGCTGGCTCTTTATGAGAACTTTAAGCTGAACTGTACACTGTGCTTTTATTGTTTAGTGTGTGTACTTCTGAATGTGTGTGCTACTACTCACTCTCAGGGGGCCGGTGGTGTCTTGTTAAAAGGGGCGGCCTGGTCATGTTAGAGGTATAGGGTCTTGTGTTTCTGTCTGTTGTTCTGCATCTGAAAACAAAGCGAAAAACTAACCCCCCCAATGACTGGACGGATAACATCTCAGTGTCTCCCTCAGTGCCAGAAAGTGAAACGTCAAAGATGCTGCGTATCTCTAATGCTTCATTAATCATGCAGATTCAGCTGAGCCCTAACCAGGTCAAGCAACCTTTTGTTAAGTTGTGTGTGTGTGGGGGGGTGTGGGTGTGGGTGGGTTTGCATGATTTAAGGAAGCCTAAATAATTCAGCCGGTGGGGCAAGGTGCTTGAAGAATCTCAAATGGCCCTTGCTCCCCATGTGATGGAAAACACTCAAATCTGATCAGCCGGATTTGTTTTCACGCACACTAACACAGAATGAGAAAACTGGTGTTGTGTTACTTATTAGTACACTTTCCATAATCCAACTCTTGCTTTCTGTCTTTGTTCTTCCATCCCTGTCCTCCTCTACCCCTGCTTCAGTTCCTCCGGCCCCCTTGCTGAAGCGTGGTGGCGGGGCACCCCAGCCGTGGCCCATTCACCACCAACCTGTGGGACAGGTCCACAGGCCCCACTTCCCTCCTCCTACTCACCTCCCTCTCTTCCACACCCGACATGCAGAGGAGAGTGGCGAGAGGCCCCATCTGGTCACCATCGTCCGCCCCTGTGGTCAAAGTACACTACGCAAGGTGAACTCAATATTTACAATTTTTGGTAACACTTTAAAATAAGGCACCATTCTTAAAGGGTTTGTAACTAGTGACTTCATCAATGGTTAATAAATATTTTACCAATACCTCATGGATTAGTTATAAGGTGTTAATAACAAAATTTGGGTTGAGAGATGTTTATGTTCTGTTTGGAAGTAAAGTAGTTATAAAGGTTTGTAACACATTGATCAGTCCTTGTAGGGGTATCACTTTCTAATAAGCCATCAAACTTGCAGTTATTTGAAAATATTAATAAGCTGTTAATAAATGGATTTTGTTGTAGGTGTTTTGATGTTTGGCAGTCCATTAGAGGGGTTTTCCTGATTACCTAAAGAGCTAAAAAATACAACAAATACCCTAAACAAGGCAGGGATTTTTCACAGCCTGGCAACCCAAATGTTGTTTTCATTAATAGCTTAAACCAGATCAATACAACATTAGTAAATTATGTATTAACCATTAATAAAGCCTTTAGTTACAGCTTACAAACCTTTCTTTGTTAAAAAAGGGGGTACCAAATTATCAACAGCTCAGAGTGCAATTTACAAGGGAAGGCATTGCATAACTTAACTGTCCTTGCTTTCTCTGTTTTCAAGGTAACGGTCCTCTTGAACCGTAGAGGTGTGGTGTCCTTCGAGCAGCTGCTATTGGATATCTCAGAAGCGTTGGGGTTTCCTCGCTGGCACAGAGCCAGAGTCACACGCCTGTACACGACCCACGCACGAGAGGTTAGGCTTAACCACGGCCACTTTAACCTGCTAGGGAGCCCCAAGGGGGAAAAAGAACTGATAGGCAATTACCTACTCCCACATTCCTCCCACATCCTCCCCAAGTTAGCTGTGAGGTAGCAGGACTGAAACAAATTAGATTTAGACCGGGACCCTCTTCATGACAGGGCATGCAAATGTTCAATCACATTAGCTCAAACAAGTTGAAACACGGCAGACCAAAAGCTTTCGAGGCTCCTAAAGTTACTGGGGCCCCGGGTCTTTGTCCCACTTTACCCAGTTAGTAATCCAGTGTTGGACTTATCACACCTAATGCACTGATCTTCATAACTTGGACAGCACAGGAAGCTAAAATAACGGGTTGACACTATGCCAATGAGGATTAAGAAATGTTGTGCTTCCAACTTGCAATCAGTGATGCTGCTAGGCTCTTAAATAACGGTTCTCAGAATCAAAGTGGGCCACTGGACTGGTTGTTCTCTCATAGAGAAGCACCTTTAATACTTTGTAGGGAGAAAAAACTATATATGCACACTCTGAGGCAGAGCAACTCGACTCTTCCTCTAGTCTTTTTGCTGTCATGCTTGCATGTTTAGAAGTGAAGCCGCCTGAGATTGTATTCCACTGTCACATTAAACTCTTAAGAAAAAAGAATCAATTGTTAACCTTTCCTGGAACTCTGTGTGCTGCGAGTTTCTTTTGTAAGACACATTTTGCAGTTTCTAAACTTTAAATTTGTAGAATTGTGAGAAAATTTAGGGGATGGATGTAACAGTTAATTCTAAACATGTCTGATTATATGAAATAGGCTTGTGGTCCACATCTGGTCTTAAATTAACATTATTTTTCCTTACTTCATAGGTAAAAGGTATATGTGATTTCTTCCAAGGCGAGGTTGCCTTCCTAGCGCTAGGGAAGGCTCGTCCAGAGCTGAGCAGTGTGCAGGAGGCCCTGGAGGAGCTTTTTCCAGATCATTCCCACTACCGGGCTGACGCGCTGCGGGCCTGGGAAAAAAGACTTCGTCCGGCGCCAGACAAAGCAGCTAAGGCCGACAGCGGATACAGTGAGGGGACAGACAACGGCGAGACACACACTAACCAAGAGACACACCAGGACACAAATACACATCATACTAACACACACACAATGACACAGCCACCTCATCACACAGACACACACCAGCACAAAGATTATAACTCAGATGTTCAGAAGTGTCATAAAAAGAATTCATGCCGAAAACCAGCTCACCTCCCCAACCACCTGCAGAGACTGCGTGTGAGGGGTGAGGTAAGAGAGCGACAGCCTTCTGTTATTGGTCCATTTAAACATGAGGAAGGTCTTAGAGAAGCATACATACCCTCTCCTACACTGTGTGAGAACTGCCTAGCAAGGACAGCTAAAAATCATGGTCCAGAACGGATCAATCCACTGTCAGGCAGGGTCCCACTTCCTCCTGTGTTGAGGAAGCAAAAAGGAAGTTCTTACACAGAACACGAAGTGAGGAAATTGTGCGTTCATATCAGCCCTCCACCTCCTCTGTCAATCAGCAGAGATGAGGAGGAGAATGTTGCCCAGCTGCAACTTTCAGATCCACTTCCAGATGTGGGTCACTTACACAAGGACATACAGCAGAGGACAACTTTTGACCTTCCCTCGGACGGCCGTGATGTCACCCTGGCAGATGTCGAGCGTTGTTATGAAATTGGGCGTGTGGTTGGAGATGGCAACTTTGCGGTAGTGCGAGAGTGCCGGCGTCGAGACAACGGGCAAACCCTTGCCGTGAAGATTGTTGAACGCTCCAAGCTGATTGGTCGAGAGCACATGATGCAGAACGAGCTAAGCCTTCTGGGCAGCCTCTGTCACCCTCGCATAGTGCGGCTGTTTGCACACCACCACACACGCACTCACTCCTACCTGGTGATGGAGCTGGTGAGCGGGGGGGACCTGTTTGAGGCCATCAGTGAGAGGGGGAAGTTTTCAGAGGCAGAGGCGGGACTGATGGTGTCAGATGTGAGTGAAGCACTGAATTACATCCACTGCAAAAGTATCGTCCACAGAGACGTCAAACCAGAAAACCTATTGGTGAGTGTCAAGCGTTAGTGTGATTTTAAGAATTTTGTGTGAATTTCAATATGATTATTGCATCTGTTAAAAGTTAAGACGATGATATTGCCACCAGAGGGAGCCAAAACTTTGTTTTATTCTACACATGGTGGCTTTAATATTTTAAAAAAAAAAGAAACTGAGTCACAATTTATGTCTTTGTCTAATGATACCCTACAGCCAAAATACTTAAAGTACTTAAAAGAAAGACTCTTTTTTCTATTTGAACAGTAAATCACATTCTATAGTCTATCATTATTTGTTCGCTATGTTCTTTTTTCTTAATAGTGTAATTTAAGGTGATAACAGTCAGCACATATTTAATTTTTATTCATTTTCTCTCTAGCTTATTTTTTTAATACTTTGCCTGGCCTAACACGTCACTGTGTGCCACAACAGTGTGCCACACTGTTGTGCTGTCATACCAGTAGAATTCATGATATTGAAGCTGATCTAGAGTTAAAATAGCTCTTTATATACAATCATATATCAATATTTAGCAAAACCAAAAATGCAGGAACAGTAGCAGCACCAGTTTCTATGTGGGTGCCCTTGGAGACATTTGAAATTTAAGTATAGTCTCAACTCTGCCTCTGTACCTGCCTCTCTATCTTGTTTTTCTTGTTCTCTCTCAGATAGAGTATGTGGCTGCTGGCATCTGCAGGCTGAAGCTAGGAGACTTTGGTCTTGCAATGGTTGTGACTGAACCAGTCTTCACCATATGTGGCACACCCACGTATGTAGCCCCAGAGATTCTCCATGAGACAGGTTAGTTCTGTTTGCTGCATTATAAATCACTGCGTTACATTCCTTTTCACTTTAAAATCTGTATTTACATCACTAATTACAGGTGTGTTTTTTTTAATTCTTCATGACACTGATTTTTTAAAATCAATTTCCAATATGAACTAGAGTATCTTCAGGTTTCAAAATAGACTATGATTTGACCCAACAGGTTATGGTGTTTCAGTGGATGTATGGGCTCTGGGTGTTATTCTCTATGTCTTGCTGTGTGGATTCCCCCCGTTTCGCAGCCGGGATCGGGACCAGGAAGAGCTGTTCCAGCTAATAAAACAGGGACAACTCCATTTCCTGTCCCCTTACTGGGACCCCATCTCAGAAGGTGAGGAGTACAGAAAAAATAAAGTGTGTTGTAAATGCATGAACATACAAACACATAACAAACAATCTGCTTCTTATTCTGTTTGTTTGCAGAAGCCAGAGGCCTTGTCAGAGCTCTGATTCAGCCAGATCCCACAGTGAGGCTGACAGCAGAGCAGACCTTGCTGCATCCCTGGGTGAAGGCTATGGCTTCCATTTGCAGGCAGAGGGCGCTCACAGACAAAACTCAGAGGAGCCCCACAAATACTGGAGCAGAACCAGACACAGTCCAGATGCTAGCTCAGACCAATGCAGCAGAAACAATGACAGACAAAACACCAGCACACACCAGCAGCAAGGGAGAAAAGATACATAAAGAGCTCAGCAGGCAGGACGAGAGACACACTGAGATAAACACAGGAACAGGACCAGATGACAAGCCAACACAGCTACAATCAAAAGAGACAAGTTCAGTTTACACCATATCTCCACAACTCAAAGTGCACACACCTTCAGAGGCCACATCTGGTCAACAGAGACCAGAATCCACCTCCACAGACTCATCCAGCAGGGGGGGCAGCAGGCGAGAAACACAGGATCCAGGTCCCAAGCTGTCAAACACAGACTGTGACCCTAGTAGCCCAGCAAGCCTGAGTGTTGAACTCAATCAGCTCCGTGCCCCCGCAGGCCAAACTGAGCTTCCATCTGAGAAACAGTCAAAACAAAACAGCCAACAGCAGTCACATTCATATTCACCACCTTCAACCGATCAGGCACAACAAACCACAGCGGGTCACTCGACGCAACACCTCCCATCCTCCAACTCAGCAGCAGCTTCTTCAGTTCACTCGCTCCATCAGCAGAACATCACCTCTACCCTGCACAACCCTCCCACAATCACTGCCCAAAACCACCCAGCTGAAAACAATGACGAGCCGAACGTTTGCAGCACCACCACCCTCCCACTCACACAGTCGTCTTGACCTCACTGTCAATCTCCTGTTTAACCGAGTGATTAGATCAGGGTCATCAGTTTCATTGTTCTGGATGATACCACTGATTTCTTGGCAGCTGAATCCTTAAATGACCTGCAGATGATGTGATTTACTCTCTCAGGATTAAATAGAGTTCTGATTGATGAGGCTAGATAAAATTTCATAAATGTGTTTAATCCATGTACCCTGCAGTCATAAACTGATCGTGAGATGTGGTGTAATGACCAAGGCATGTGTCCAGCTAGGATGAAAAAAGGAGGATGGGATGAAGCACTGTGAACATGATGTTGAAATTACTGGAATAGAGTTGATCAAGTAGGACCTCAATTTGGTTATAAACATATTTGCAGTTTATCATTGTTTCTAATAGTCTAATATCTGTATTCATGAAAATACTTCTTAGTATATTTCTGGAGTGTTTTTGTTTTGGTTGTTCCTATATTTGTTTCTGCAAATAATGTTTAACCTTGAGGATGATATGTTGTCATATGCCATTCCTAGTGTAAGCTATTTTTGACTACTTGCAGTGACCCATCCTCCTTTAATACCCCTAGAAGTCCATTCTTAAAAGTATTATGTGCTAGGGTCATTTAAATAGCTACATTTGTTTGCTTAAGAACTTTTCATCATATACCTAGTAAAAGTTTGCCATATTTACCAAATTCTTAAACGTCATCTTTCTGGCAGTCTGTTTATTGTGTGTATGTTGTACTTGGTTGGGTTGGCAACAAACTAATTCTAATGTAAATTAATTGCAAGGATATAGAAGTACACTGTGACCGTGGACCAGGAAATTATCAGTCTTTGGTAATATTTGGATAAATGAGTGTGTGTTAAGATCCAGTGGCTAATAATGGTAATTGCCCAGCATTCAGGACACAGTGTGAGACCACATCCTGCTACTGTCAGAACTGTGTGCATAGTTGAGCATGGTATGGTTCCCTTGCCATTCCACTCAGACCAAATAAGGGATATCTGTCCCTCCAGTGGGAGTGGTTAGTCCTGTCGCTCCCGATTGTAGACAGCTGACACTCGACATCCTGCCCCACCTAGTGGGGCACACACTGCCCCCCACCCTGTACAAGCATGCACCCCTCCCAGCCCTATCTGGGGCAATGAAGGGATGAATACGCTCATAAATGCTTCTGATCTACTATCAGTGGCCAAGAGCAGCTAAGGGTTTCTTAGATCACCCTGTTCTTCTGGCTGAATTGTTTAGGCATCCTTAACACACACAAACACCGGGTCCCTTACAACCAGTTGAACCACTTCGATCTACTGCTGCCACAGAGCAGTAAACATGGCAGTAGAAACAGGATGTTTTTTGCTGAAAGTTTTTGATGTCAGATGTGTGGCAGCGCTATTAACGTGTCATAATATGTGGATATGGTTCGTAAACATTGCAACTGCATAAAGAATGCGTCCTATGTTGACGGGGTCGCCTAAATTTGTCGCATATCAGGTTTTGGTCACCTTTCAAGTCCTGCCATACACTGACCCGCAGGTGCTCACTACGCATGCGCCTTTAAAAACTCTTTAAATACCCCAAGTCATCTGCCACAATAAAACATTCCGCTGTCAGCCAATTCACGGCTGTACCGAAGTAGTTACTGGCACATAGAGGCCGCTGTAGATACACGAAAAATATTTACTTTTAAATACGCAACTTCTATTATTAGCCACGATCGAGAACCTGCTTTAGTAATAACGAATTTGACCCGGAGTCGTAAAGGCTGTGCAGGGTGAAGTCGGGGGAGACGGACAGCAAAAAAACAAAGATGGCTGTGTAGCCAGAGAGACGAGTCCCAGCAGAACTATCTCTAGACGCGGCTTTAACCACCGACAGGTCCCGTGGGTCCCGCGGACAGTCAGCCGGTACCGGAGCAGGGACGTTAGCCGAGCTGGGCCGCTGGTGCACATCGTTGTAATCTGCTGTCATTGCGAATAACGGCGTCGAGAGCACAGCAACAGCTGAGAGACGCCTGAGTTGTTTTTGTTCTGCCTGGGCAAAGGGAGAGGACTGCTGTGTTTTTGTCAACGTAGCTAGCCGCATAGTCTGCTAGCATCACTGTAAGTCAACAAAACTAGTCAACGTTTAATGAAGTCATAATTACATTTTGCACATGATCTCGTTATTACACAATCATTGGCTTGTTAAATTCCCAGTTGTTAGGTGGAGGGTAGCGTTAATAATAATAAGTTAGCCTGCATTCCTATCTGACAGCCTGCTGCCGTAGCGTTAGCCTAGCTAACGTTAGCTAGCTGTCAGCTGACCGTTAGCGTGACAGGTTGTAAGCTAGCCTTGAGCTAACCTGGTAATATTTCGGGCTCTGCCCGGTCGCGGCAGGTACATCTCAGAATTTCTAGACAGCCGTCGCCATGTCTTCACTGGAAGAGAGAGACGTGGGCGTTGCGGCCGCCCCTGGCTCCTCCTCGGCCGGCCTGGGGGTCGGAGCCGTGGGGGCAGCGGTGGAGGCTGTCGCCGGGGTCGCAGCCATGCAGGAGGAGGTCGGGATGCGGAGAGAAGGGCCCGAGCCTGACCAAGACGAGCCACCCAAGAAGAGGGTGAGACTTCCCGAGGGAGAGTCAGGAAAGCTGGAGGAGAGACTGTACTCAGTGCTGTGCTGCACCGTGTGCCTAGACTTACCCAAGGCGTCTGTATACCAGGTAAACGTGGTGTCAATCACAAACCTTCCCCTCATACCCCTAAACCTCCCGTCAAACAAGAGCAAACCAGCTGGAGCTCGTACTAGAAATTCCCCATGTGTCCCAACCGCCGATCCCCACAGTCAACCTGTTGAATATGTTGGCCATCTCCATCTATTCATAGTGATACTAGATCAACACAGGCCCCAAAGTGTCTATATGCCGCAGTCTGAGCTATGAGGCTGAGAGAGCAGACACACCCAGGCCGAGTGGTCATCTGTGCAGGGTCAAGTTTCTACTGTGACTTATCCTAACATAACTCTCAGCAAAAGCCACGTCCATAAACCCCCCAACACACACTCAAACAAACTCAGCCAAAGCCTAAATTTAAATCACCTTTTGCCCTTTCCTTCAACCCACCCCAACATTCCCCTTAATGGCCTCAAACTGCTCACTTCAATGTCAAGTGAACACATTTGTAATTAATCATTAGTCTCACGCACTTCTGCACATACAACACACATGTTTTAAACAGTTGTTTAACATTTATTACCAAAATACTGTGTAAACACATGTTTACATTATTTCCATACACAATATCCTGCCCATAACATAGATAGATATAACAACACTTTGATTAACAGAAGCATAGCCAGTAAATAATCCACGTATCCCACAGAACCTTGCCATTATTCACATAGAATAGTACCAGATCCTGAATGAAAGCACTTCTTCAGTTGTAATCTTGCTGTAATATTTCCAGTGGCACAGACATTTTTTTTGCTGTTATTCTATTATTGTTGGGTGGCTTTAGCCAAACCATTGTTAGAACTTATCCGAAATTAAAATAGACTGTAAGGAAATACGCCTAGCCAAAAATATCAAATGACATTTCCCCAAATTATGTGTTTTGATTTGAGTATTTACAATCCTAAAATAGTCCCTGTTTCCTCTTAAACCCCAAAATATCTAATTAAAGCAGTCCCTATTAAATGGTCTGTAAGTCAACCATAACCCCTGTAACAAGATATGCTCATATTTTTGTCACAACTTTTGACTAGAGAAAGATTGATTAATTAATCTAATTCCCGTTTTCCAACATAGTCGAAATATTTTCACAGCTTTCCCTGTGCCTCTTCTCACGTAGCATCCACATTAATGAATTTTTCTACGTTCTTCATACACTTTGATAGTTGCCTCAACTTTTTTCCACACCACAGTGTACCAATGGACACCTGATGTGCGCAGGCTGTTTTATCCACCTCCTGGCTGATTCTCGTCTCAAGGAGGAACAGGCCACGTGTCCCAACTGCAGGTACACCAAGCTCCCTGTAGACATGAGCACAGTGTACATAGAAATGATTGTAGTCACATGGTGGGTGTGAACATCATTGTGTATAAATATTGGGGCATCTGAATTTGATATTTTGGTTATACACATATTTTTAATATTGTTGTATTACTGTCCACAGACAATTAGCCACAAATAATTACTTTTGCAGCCAAATAATAGTATAATAGTATGTTACTGATTCAAAATACTTTCCCCTCTAAATGTAGATTTTCTTTCTGCAAATTCAGAGTTGGGGAGTGTGATGCTAGCTAATATCAGTTAGAACAAGTCTGATTGACCTAAGGCAAGATGATTTTAAACAGCAGGAAAAACTCTCATGTAGTCATGACTGTGTTGCTAAGATGCACCCAAAGCCACTCTGGCCTTTAAGTTAATAAAGTTATTGTCATTTACACACATTGCATGTCATTATTAATCTAAAGCAATAGAAACACATAACATGTAAGTATTCTTACACAACATAAAATTTTACACTGCAACATTATGCATTCACATCACTGATGCGAAGCCACAGGAACAACTAACTTTATTGAGTTGCATGTCAACCATATGTGTTTAAATTACCACCAATAACTGACAAAAGTGCAACGATCTTTTCTATTATCCGGTTAATCATGGCTGCGCACTGTTCACAAACTACGCATGAACAGTCTATACATATCACAAATGTTATATGTGCGACTGCATTGAGGAATGATTTGTGTTTGTGTAGGTGTGAGATCAGCAAGAATCTGTGCTGCAGGAACCTTGCCGTGGAGAAGGCTGTCAGTGAGCTGCCGACAGAATGCACCTTCTGCCTAAAACAGTTCCCCCGCTCCAGCTTAGAGCGACATCAGAAAGAGGAGTGCCAAGACAGGTAAACACCACACACCACACTCACATACACAACAACACTTTCCTCCTAGATAATGAATTTACCATATTTGTTTTCAACACTTTACTGAAAGTGTGAAAAGCGTCTCAAAATTTGCTCCAATCAGTTTCCCCACAAATTTTCCAAATTAAGCAGCTACAACGACTTTAATCAAGCTAGTCCAGACCCTGTCAGGCTGCAAAGAAGTGAGACATGAAAATGAAAGCTGTACAGTACCTAACACACACAGACTAAATCACCAGTATGATTATATATCCTTAGTTGTGCACTAAGGCTATGCGATATGACACTATCATTTAAAATTATGCTCTATTGTTTTTTTTCATTGTGGCACAAATCTCACACTTAACCGTGGGGTGGTGATGGCGCAATGGATAAGACACATGCCTTTGGTATGAGAGACCCAGGTTTGAATCCACTGTGACACACCAATGTGTCTCTGAGCAAGACACTTAACCCTTAGTTGCTCATATAAAGCAGTTGTAAGTTGCTTTGGATAAAAGCGTCAGCTAAATATTTCACCGTTTTGCACCATGGCAAAGTTAGTTTTAAGTTGGACATTCAACTTAAAACTAACTTCACAGCTGTACTTTCCTCCACACTTGCCTGTGTAGCAGGGAAGAAATTTGTATTCAGAATAAACAAAGGTGGAAAAATGAAGTCCCCCCCCGAACTGGGTAATACTGAATAAGAGGACTCAGACCATGCAAGCAAAAACGAGGAGCTCATAGCTAAGAGAGAAGTCTGTTGTATGGATGAGCCACAGAACACTATTCCAGCTGTTCCAGCCATGATTAGAGTGTTAGGCAACGTTAAATTACTTGCCCACGGACATTCTGCTGACTTTGTAGTTCACCAAGACGTGCTGTTCTTGTGATGTTAGCTATAGCATCAGGAGTATTGTGAGCTATTGCTGTCTGGAGTTGGTGTGCTGCTCTGGCACCGTCTCCTCCTCTCATGTTAGCTTTGCAGCAGCAGCAGCAAATTGCTACAGTCTGGTAACCCACAACTTAGCTAACAGTAGTTGTATTACTTGCTTGTTGTTGTTCTATATCATGGTAATTGTCCTGGTGTTGGATTTCTCCAGAATCACATACCCCACCTTTATGACGCAAGGAAATATGAGTTATTGTTGGAATTGCCAACAGTGACTCATGATAGATTGAATTTACAAAGAATGTTTTAGTCATTTTAGCCATATCGCACAGCCATAGTTCGCATGTGGTCACTTGGCACAGGATTACACGGGGGTAAATTTGGGGAAGATTGAGGAGCATGTGACCTTCTACATCTGAGGAGACGAAAAGCAGCTGATGTGATTATAGGCTGTGCGCTTGTTGTGCGTGACGCTCAGGCCAGGTGAATTTGCACACATGAAATCCTATGGGGGTTGTTGCCATAGCAATGAGTGACCCTGCTTAGGACAGAGGTTCCCCTGCTGGTGTTACTATGACAACGGCCATGGCAGTCACCAGGTGTTCTGTGGTCAGGTCAGACGCAAAAATGTGCAGGTGCATAAAGATGATGGTGGTGTTCTCAGGAACGCCATCAGTATTATTTTGGGTTAGATACACATTTGAACATGAAACTGTTGAATATGCAGTAATTACAGCTATAAGTAGTGAATCATGTTCCCTTTAAGTAAAATGCTGAACCCCTACCAGCTACTTCATAATGAGTAAGACCAAACTTTGCTGTTAATGTAATGTGATTTAAGTCCCTGTGGTTTTAATTATCATTGATTCACTACCATAGACTGTATAAAACACTAGAGACACTAACTAGTACCCTTCACGTTAATAATACCTCACTATTACTGTAAGAAAGTAGCAGGTATTCATTGAAAAGCATCTTAGTCCAGGATGTAATTGATTCATGTCTTTCTTTTCTTGGTTCTCGGCACAAACGTATCATTAGTACAGTATTAATTAGCCTTCATTCACAGCCTAGGTTAATTAGTACCTTCCACTCACTGCAAGAAAGTACCGCGCATTCGCCACAAAGCACCCCTGTAAAGGATCCTATTTCTATAAAGCCGTGTTTTTCTTTCCTCGAGTTTGTCTTTCAACTCACACCGGTCATTATGTTGCCAGGGTGACACAGTGTAAGTACAAGAGGATTGGCTGCCCTTGGCAAGGTCCGTTCCACGAGCTGCCAGCACACGAGAGCGAGTGCTCCCATCCCACTAAGACTGGTACAGAGCTGATGGGGATACTGGGAGAGATGGACCAGAACCACCGCAGAGACATGCAGCTCTATAACGGCATCTTCAGCCTGCTCTGCTACGAAAAGATCGGCTTTACAGGTAAAAAAAAAACTAAATAAAAAAAAACAGAAAGACTAATAGTTTGCTGATAAATCAGTCTATAAACAAATATATATATAACTTATAAAGAAGTTACTTTTACCCGTTACCACTCTCTTCCTCCCACTTATGGTATTTCTACCTGCTTCAAACTTCCACTTATGTGTCCATCCAGAGGTGCAGTTCAGGCCATACCGCACTGATGACTTCATCACTCGTCTGTACTATGAAACACCGCGCTTCACTGTTCTCAACCAGACGTGGGTGCTGAAGGCCCGTGTGAACGACTCTGAGCGCAACCCCAACCTGTCCTGCAAGCGCACCCTCTCCTTCCAGCTCATCCTCAAAAGCAAGGTACACGCAGTGCTCTTCGTCCATGTTTATTTTTAAAGTTCTTTAGTGTGTGCTTGTTTAGAGGGCCGATGATGCTTTGCTCTCCACCAGATCTGGTTTTAACAGAAAAGTTAGGAGAGGCTACATTTTGCCTGATAGTTAGAATGATTGTCAACGCTTAGCTAACAGAACTGAGGAACAATTTTTGTTGTTGCCATCCAAGATTTTTTCAAAAGGCCAGCAGCAGTAATATATTTCTGTCTGTTTAGAGATGCATCAGTGTGGCAGCATCCTGAAGCATCAGGGTCAGCTGGACATCCTTCAGCTGGGTCTTAAGCTCAGCTTTAAGCTGTAGTTGAGTAAAACTTGTCATGTCAGGTCAATTTTATTTGTATCAGTCAAAATTACAAGTCTGTACAGGATACGATGTGTAGACTCTTGTCTCAGATAATGAAAAATACCCCAAAAAAGGAAGAAACCTCAGGAAAAGGAGGAGGACATGCAATAGATGTTGCATGTCCTCAAAGTAGACAAAGTTCAAAGTAGAGAAATACATCTGCATGACCGACATATATTTAGCTTCTCACAGATATGTTAATATTGGCGTATACATGTGTGTAGCATGACGGGACTACAAACTTTCATTTCGTCCTACAACCTTGTTATATAATGCTAAATAAAAAAGATACATTGATATGTCTGCTGATAAGTTGAGAAGAAATCCCAAATATGCCGTGTGTTTTACCTAAATAACAGAATTCCAATCAAAAATTTATCATTACCTTTTTAATCAATCAAACATTGATATTTGTTTTGCCATGGCTCTTGTCAGCAGTAGAGATTCACTCATCAGATCCACTAACTCTGTATCAGCACAAATACTGACCTTATTAAGCAAATCAGGCATCAAAAAGACCTTAAATGTGACCTTAAATTTAATGTGACCTTAAATACAGTTTCTTCATCAACGTCAGTATTTCCATTTTCAGTATACTGATTCAGTGGGTAAAGATCAGGGGCGAGTTCGATATCAAAACGTTTTGCAACATTTTCTGATTGAACGACATGTTTCCTTGCAACGTTGCACAACGTTCTGCAACGGGCTTTGAGGTATGTTTGCTCCCGTTTGGTGGGCGTGTCTCAGGTTTTACCCAATCAGCTACCACAAGTTTGTAAACATAACGGCGTTAAAAAGGTGGGAAAATTCAGTGTGCTTGCGTACACAACAGGGTGTTCAGAGGACCACCGTTTCCGTGGAAAAAAACGTTTTGCTACGTTTTGTCGGCACCGAACTCGCCCCAGATTGGTGCATCCCGAGTCAGCAGATGTTGTGGCTAACCCAGCAACACATGGACTTGTTTCTGTGTGTGCAGGTGAACTCTGCCCTGGAGTGCTCCTTCCTGCTGCTGAAGGGGCCGTATGATGACGTGCGGATCAAGCCGGTCATCCACCACCACTCCTTCAGCAACGACGCCAACGAGACCGACTACGTCCCTCTGCCCATCTCCGATTCAGTGGAGTGCAACAAACTGCTGGCCGCCAAAAACATCAACCTGCGTCTGTTCATCTTCCAAGTCCAAAAATAAAGAGTGAGGGAACAGGAGGAGGAGGAGGAGGAAAACGAAGAAGAGGGGTGATGGATGACGAGGGGCAGAGAGAGAAAGAGAGAGAGAGAGAGAGAGGAGTGATGAAGATTAAAGAGAGACACCACTGAACCACTGATACCTCTTAACACCTACACACAAACAAATACACACATATACTTACACTGATACATGATACACACATTCACGCAGGGTACACGCGCCTCCACACACACACACACACACACACACACATATATATACAAACACACACGCCACTAATTACACTTACCTCCTTTTACAAGATAGTGAGACCCCCCTTGGGGAGCTGTGAGTTGGTATGGAGATGGGTCGGCATTGTTATGGGATCGAGGGGTGGGGCGAAACCTGGTGGGGTTGTGAGAGGGTGAGGGTGAGGCAGGGGGTTCTGGGACGGTTGGTGTGTACCTGTGGAGGCTCTCTGAGGTCAGGTTGTGTCTGACCTTTCACCCCCGACACCCGCAGCCAAAGGTAGCACACACACCGACCAAAGCAGGATTTGCGGGGTGCATTTGTTGTGTGCATGTGTGTGTGATTAGAGAGTAAAGTGACGGACCCTGGAGTGTGGCCCTAACTCTGCTTTTATGTTGCAATGTCCCAAAGACATGTGATAATGTGAAAATAGAGTGATAGACTCTACAGAGCTGCTCTTCGGACATGTGAATGGATGTGGAGGGCATGTGTGTGTGAGTGTGTTTGTGTGTGTGTTTGTCTATTCCCTCTTCCCTCCACACACCTCATGCCTGAGTCTAGTCAACGATTTCTTTCTGTTTTGGCAAAAAGTGTCCAAACTTTGCCAGAACAGATGAAAGACGCCCCCCCCTCCATTGAACCCCTTTTACCTTTCAACAAGAGGAGAGATGGCCTGGCTGCATGCATATTTTAGTTCTTCGACCTTCTATTTCTTTAGCTGTGGTTATATTTAACCTTCAACACTAATACCATTTTTATTTCTCTTAACCCTAAATATTTAAGTACCTGTGAACGTTTTTCTTTTTAGTTGGGTTTTACCGTGTGATTGGCTGCCTGTGTGTGTGTGTGTGTGTGTGTGAGATCGTGTGAACATGTCCCTATGTGGGGGAAAACAGTACACTTCTCAAGGACATGGCTGGCAAGGCTGGATTATCAACAGACCTTCAGGGGCCCCAAAAGCCCCCAGGCTCACTGTGTGTCAGTTGCTTTTTGCTAATTTCATTATTTTTCAAATGCGTTTGCGAATTAAGTACCATAATAACTGGTTCCTGCATAATTACTTCTAAGTCAAAATCTTCAAACACAGTCTTAATTTCAAGGTAGTAATTAGATAAATCAGCCAGGCCGCTGTTAGCTTATTACAGCTGTATCTGTGTGAGTGTGTGTGTTGACCCAGTAAGTTGCAATAAAATTTCAGTACAGAAATACCAAACTGGTTTTGAGGAAATTTGGAAACTGCTACCACTACATAGTTTGTCCACCAGAGAGCACTGACAAGAGTTTTCAAATGTATGTATGTATGTACGCTCAGGATGTACGTTGGTCACAATTCTTAAAAAGAAAACTGTGGGATTTATAACAAGAGTGCTTGTTTATCTTGTGTTAATGTAAAACAGCATAATTTTTAATTAACTGAAATTATGTGATGTTTAAATCTCCCTTATACCGTTACTGGTATCGCCCATAAATATCCAGTGTTGGCTGGGCTGTAGTAGTAATATCTTTCACAATCTCTGGGTATTTCATTTCCAGCCACCATGTTAGAAGGACTAAATACTTTTTTGACACAAATTTGAACAAAATAAATTCAATTATTTTCAAAATGTCAGTAAAAAAATCACCAGTTTTTACCCAATTCTATAATTTTTTTCTTTGGTACATGGTGCATTTTTCATCAAACCACCACCAGCTAACTGACACACAGGGAACCTGGACGTTTGCATTCTGGGTCCGCCTGTAGCGTGAGCTGTGTGCACTGTACTTGATGGATGAACTTGGAGGCCTAACAGCTGATTGCTGAGTCAACAACAGCAAGGAGGGGGGAACATGACCCAAAACTGTGAGCGCAGAGTCTCAAGGCGATCTGGACTTCTTCGTGTGCTCGGAGCTCAGCAGCCCTCTGGAGAAGACCTTTCTGGAAGATCAGACTTTGGGGTGGTGATGGATGGTGTGTGTGTGTGCGTGTGTGTGTGTGTTTGTGTGGCATGGGGTGTGGGGACTGGGGGGGGGGTTTTACCGTACCACGGTGATATATTAGTGTTAGACTTACTTGAACGAGAAGATGTTACTTAAGTAGATTCTACTGTAAAGCAGATAGATCTCTCTCCTCCTGACCTCTACTTCCTGTATTTCTGTGTTTTAATGCTTCGTCTCTATGCCAGTGGACTCACTCATCTCACTATGGCTGTACATGTGCCTTTTATTAAAGATCATGGAACCTGCGCTGCTGCCCGTGTGTGTGTGTGAGAGAGAGAGAGTGTAGGAAGGACAAAAATAGAGCTGGCTCTGTGAAACCGTTGGTCTGTATAAATTTTGCATTTAATACCTCAGTAATGAAATCTAAATTTAATTTTAAAGCCTCCTGTGGATGATGGATATGTTTCATTGAATCTGATGGGGAGAATATGAATCATTTTCAGTACAAAATGAATTACCCAGCATCTGAACAATAAGATACATCGACTTATCAGTTATTGCTTGCAGGGAAGTGAAAGTAGGTATATCGCAGTCGTGTAAAATGGCGGCTGCCTGAAGACTTAAAAAGGAAAACATTTTATATAATGGTTCTGTATGTCTAAACACTACTTTAGCTTTAAGCTGTACTTACTTGGATATTAATCTGTATTATTGAGTAGACTTTTTTACGTGTCACAGGGAATGCACAGGTGTAAATAATCAAATTAATGATGACTGAATTCCATTTAGCTGGTCCAGTTTCAGACTCCTGCTATTGTGCATGCTGGCCCACTGTGGCCACATGGGTTATTGGGACGCAGCCATCGTTAATATCATTAGTAACACCTGTGCTTTTCTGACTATGACAAGTCCAAATGTCTGCTCAGGGTTATTGAAGGTATATGATTTTCCAGTGGGTAGAAATTTTAGTTAAAATGATAATTAGTCAATCAACATGAAATCAGTTGTTTCAAACAAATATGACAAGATTTCACTAATTCCAGTGGCTCAAAAGTGTTAAGTGCTGGATGATTGCTTGCTGAATGTGCTTTGTCTCCTGTGATATCAAACTAAACCTCAATTGTGAGAACATTGCGGCCATAAATCAGCAATGGAAATAACCATTATTTGCAGCCCTTGATAGAAAGAATTAACACATGGTGAAATAACCTGTATTACTTTGCATGTGAGGACAGTGTACTAAGTCTTTAAGCAGGAGGGGTGTAAAGTCGTAACAGTGAGAATCCATCAGTGGTTCGATGGAATATGGTCCCTGCCATTTATATAATTTGCCACATTGACTTGCTTATGTAAGTGTGAAAACATCTTCTCAAACAACAGTATGAAAACGCCCACTGTGTGAGCATCTCAGTCTCCTAATAACACCAAGATTTCCTAAAAAGCTAAATGTCCTTAATGATCCACCATGCTAAGGAAAAATCTTTCACTAGCTTGTTAGTTATTTAGACATTAAGCCAATGACATTCATCGCCCTTTTATGAACTCAGTGGTAGGTTAACAATCCATATCTGCTTCCCCACACGCGCACACATCATGAAAGTATGTCCTCCAATAATGTACTTTATTTCCCGGTGTATGCATCTCGCCACGCCTGCACCCACTTTGGTTAGCAGCATCATCAACATGAGAAGAAACAAAGAGCCAGGATAATATAGAAATGTGACATTGTCAATCCAGCCACAGCACTTTATTCTATTCACACAGTGCATTTCCTTAAAACACAATATATATAATTTAATATCAATATAAAACTCCATTTGTGTATATAAATTATGCATTCAATACAGCAGCTCTGATATATACTATTAAGCTTTGGTACAGTGGTACATTTATGTATATGAGTGGGTGTATGTTATGTGTGTGTGCACATGCTTGTGTGTGCGGGCATTGCCGAGAAGAAGGTGGGTGTAGGTGAAGGGGTTGAGGGAGTGTGAAAAAAATGTCTGTGTGTGTTATGCATGTGAGTTCACACAGGAACTACAGTATCATCACTTAGTCCGTTGAGGCTTCATCAGTACTGTGCGCTCCAGGCCGGGGCGCTGAGGTTGGTGCAGCTGGGAGGATGGCAGCTGCCATGGTGGGAGGGTGGGGAAACCACACAGCAGTAACCCGCCTCCCCGCCAACCGCGGTCACAACTTTACTTTGAGGATAGGACACTGAAACACCTCCCTGCAGAGAGCAAGAGGAAAAGTAAAGTTGGAGCGGAGAATTTGCTACCACGAGCACTTTCTGAGCTGCTAAATGCTCCTTTTGGGGGCTGACTTGTTGGAGGCTGATGCAGAACGAGACCTTTGGGTGCTCTGTGTTTACCTGAACCATGCTACGCTGATGAGAGGCCATTGGTGAGTAGGTTCCCAGCACAGCCTGGGCCTGGACGTGTGAAGACTGCTGCACCCCCACAGCAGGAGCGTAACCTGCTGCAAACACACACACGTATACAAAACATTATTAGCGATATATTTCTTTGCTGCGATGTGTTGAGCTAAAGGTTCATTTAAGAAATATGCCACGAGGGAGTTTATTTTAAAACAAGAGGAACCATGTGAAGCTTAGATACAACATTAACAACCCATCCTAAACAAAGACAAATGTTCCATAAATTCTTTATTTGTTGATTAATAAAGTTAAAAATGTGTCCATCCAACAAATATTTTACACATATTGCAGTAATCTCTGTTTGACACTGATTCATTATTTTCTGGCTGATTTCATTGTTTTGTTCTACTTATTTTAACTTAAAGACATAAAAATCATATAGAAGTTATAAAGTAGTAGCAGTGATGGCCACTGATGCCCAGAAGGCATGGACTGGTGGTTTGCAGCTGTTTCAAATGCATGTGCTCATCAAGACACACTAAATTCTAATACATGACAGTGTTGAAATGTGTGTCTCCTCGGCCATTGCCACTGCGTTGGATAGAAGCAGCAGGAAAAGAGACCGGTTCACTGTGAGACCCACAGACTACATCTCTGACAGTGTAACGGCCCCCTCCTCTACTGCCAAAGTCTGTCTCCCACACACACACACACACACACGCAGACACACAAGTGGGAAGTACCTGTTGGTTGCGCTGCTTGGTTGTGGATGTGCTGGCTAGGTGAGACAGGCCTGCATGGGTGTTGAGCAGAGGTAGGGTACTGGCTGTAGTAATACATAGGCACCTGGAGAAAAATAATACAAAAAATACTAGATTTATTCTTACTATTTCGCTTCAATTATTCCATAAAAACAAAATAAATGTTGAAAATTAAATAAATTATATACTGTAAATAATTATATATACTGTATAACAAGAATTTAAGATAATGCAGAATTTTTACTTTTTTATTTTAAAAAAAAGTTAAAAAAACAATGATTTTACATGATCGTAAAAATCATTGTTTCGTGTACTTAATCATAAAAGGGACATGAAAAATAAACAGCATGTGTATCTGTACCTGAGGTGAGGGCTGGCAGTAGCTGGGGGGGTTGGGAGGGGGAGGAGGAGGCGGAGGAGCTGCATAGATGTAACCCTGACTGGAAGGGTAGAGGGGCGGGGCTTCCCCCGTTGACTGACAGCTCATGTGAGCGAACTGCGAAGAGAGGTCTTCAATCTGTCAGTCAAGAGGAAGAGGAGGTCAACACGCATGTGGACGCCCACAAACACAAACACAGTAAAGTCACGAGTATGCAGCAGTTGTCTGTTGACTGTACAGTAGTACATACGTATGGCTGTGAGGGAACAACAGGCAACATCTGTGGAGCTGTGTAAGAGACAGACGAGTACTGAACCACCTGAGAGAGACACACAAATGGAGACACAGATAAAGACACAAACAGCGATGTGTGTGTGCATGTATGTCAGTCATCTATGTCAAACATTTCCGCTGTGTGTGTGTGTGTGCACTACCTGCTGCTGTTGGTGCTGAGAGGGAGAGCCTTGCAGCTGGGTCTGGCTCCTGATTGGTTGCTGACTGTCCGGAGGGTTGTACACAGCAGGAGTTCCATCAGGGTTCAGAAAAGGCTGCCCTGAGAGGTCAAAGGGTTGAGTATGACAAACATGCCATAGAGATGTATGTAACCTTACTGGTGTGTGCGTGTTATGTACCAGTATGTGGGTTCACTAATATGCTTCCCGGCGGGATCCCGTTCTCCATGATGTAGCCAGAGTTAGGAGCCGGCTCATCTAAGATGGGAGGAGGAGAGGGGTGGGGACAAGTGGATGGCAGTCTGAAGAGAGAGATGGAGCCTGAGAGAGAGAGAGAGAATGAAAAGTAGAAGAGTGGAGATGAGAAAATAAAGAAGAGTAGATAGATGAAGAGTGTTATTATCATGGCATGTAACAAATTCACACTGCAACATCTTAATCTGATTTAAAAGGAGTACGTGCTCCACCCCTTCCTGTACTAAAAACATACTGGAGCCCCTTGGCGCAGTCTCTGCATTGACGTAATTTTCTTCCAGAATATGTGAAGACGACTGGAGGTGTGTGAAAATTTACAGCTCTGGTGTGAAGATTCATGCATTTTCACAGCACAAGAACTTCCACTGCTTTTTTGTTAATTAGATGCTACATCATTTATAAACAGCGATTTTTCCCAAGTGTGGCGTGGTGATGAGATCTGCGAAGAAGTTTGCTTGCACACAGGTAGCGAGGAGTGAAGGGTCTCACCCTCAGTGACTGAATTTACACCTTTGAAAAGGTGCGACACCGAAGTGTTGGTGAAAGTGCACCATCGTGCAAACACACACACCTGAACCACGTGCATCCCAGCTGTGGTTGGCAGGTTGGCGGGGTTTCGGGGCAGAACTCGTCCACTGGTAGGAGGAATCAGAGTCTGTGCTGCTCCAAGGTTGGGGGTCGTTGCTATAGCGACAGTCAGTCTCGGTGCTACTCTGCCTGCTGCTGCCTGTCCAGCTGGAGCCTGAGCTGTCACGGCTCCCCCTGTGAGGCACATACAGAATTATCCTACAACCTTATTACTGCATGACAGCCTTGCCATTTATGTGAATGGGATGCTACACGTGATGAAGGGCTGAAGGGTTTATGCTACATTCACTGACATAAATTATCTAAAAAAACAATGTTAAATTTCAAAAGATTTTAGAGGATCCTAAACCCTGATACAAAAAACAAACAAGCAAATCTAGTTAGTCTTTCTGTTTCCGCTGCAGACCCTAAATGAGCTCTGTTGCAGCCAGGCTGACCAGATTAAGATGATAAATGACTACGCATCAGTGCAGACAGAACCCTACCTGAAGAGCTGTCTTCTCCTCTGGGTCTCAGCATATGGATTGTACTCATCCACAGCCCTGTGCACATGCACACAGACACAGACACAGACACACACACACACACACAGACACACACACACACATTAATGCTCTCGTCTAAATATAATAAGAAGGCACATTGAGAGAATATACTGCAGGCAAGGTTACCTGGTTTCTGCATGGGCACTCTCTTGGGTGTAGAGTGGCTGTAAAAGTACAACAGAGAAATGAGTGAGTCTCCTATCAGTTTCTATGTCTGATCTGCCTGTCTGTCCTATCTCTCTCTCCCTGTCTCACCTCTTGGTTGAAGATTCGGTCTCGTGCCCGTTGGTACTCCTCCTCTCTCTCCTCCATTGACTTGCTTTGTTTCTCCCGTAAAGGGTGAAGTCGTGTCTGTAGGGAGAGGAACGAGAACAGGTCAAAATGCTGATAGCATACGATCAATGTCAATTATAGAGGAAAATCCATAGAGACAGGCGGCTATAGAGAAAGGAGGACAGACAAACCTGGTCATCTGAGCTATTGTCTCTCTTCAAAATAATTTTCCACCGGTGGATCTCTTCTGTCTTGTCCTTGTGCACCTCGTCCAGAAAACGCTGCTCCGGTCTTAAAGACAAACGCGTAACAGCCGCTGTTATTTCAGAAGATACGCTAAAAGACAAAGGATTTACATGCACACACTCACAGGCGCATTGTGCATGCTTACATGCGTGTGCTGCTGGTCCTGTTGATGATGACAGACTTGCCTGTCTGGTCTACATTGTGCTCCATGCCAAAGTAGGCCGCCACCCGATGGACCAGCATTCGGTGGTAGGACGACATGTGTGGGAACTTCTTAAAAGGACTGAGAGAGGCAGAAACAGGGGAAAGGTAGTTGTAAGAGAGAGGGGGGATGAAAGGGGGAGCGAAAGGGGAAAAGGAAGGAGGCAGAGAAGAGAGTAAGTATGGAGTGAAGAGAGACAGAGGGACGGAGGAGGGTGGACGCGAAATAAGGAGAGAGATAGGACACAAGGCGATAGAAGGAGGTAGATTAAGACTGGTTCTATTTTTTGGCTAAATTCCAATTTCATCCCTTGTGACTCAAACACCCCCACACCAACATAACTGGCTCAATATATTGATCAGTACACTAAATAAGCTGTATGGACAGAATTATAATATATGAGCTGAAAACATATCTTAAATGATCATTAAACCGTATTCAGTTTTTAATAGGATTTAGCATGCATGCAAGTTTTATTTCAGCAGGTTTAAACAGGTAGCCAGCTCAATGAAAATTCAAGGTTATGTACTCTTCTTCACACACACACACACACACACACACACCTATTGCTGGTGATGAAGTCGACCATGTCCTGCTCCAGTTTAAGTAGCATCATGCGGTCTCTGGGGTTGCTATTGAGGGTGTCGACGATAAACTGGTGCAGATCTATGCCGGTGGAGTCGGTGTACTCCACGCTGGACTCTGAGAGTGACAAGGGCAGGCAGGATGTATTACGAGACAATATAAATAAAAATACGAAAAGCCCACTGCAATATTAAACATCCCAGGAGAACTACATCTAAATAGTGGCAGTGAATCCCATTTTATTACATTTTATTTGCTTGCTCTAGTTGTTCCTTTATGAGCCATCAATCACACACACACCTTTGGACAGTGAATGTTTATTTGGATCCATGCTCTTTTCTTGGTCTTCCTCCTTACAGGAAGTTATTTCTTTGTCCTGGCAGGTAGTGGAGATGTTTGGATCTGAATTTGCCTGAGAGGAAAGAAAAGAGTAATTTGAGAATGGTGATGATGGGAAGGTGGATGATGATCTGTGTGTGTGTGTGTGTGTGTGTGTGTGTGTATTACCTGGGTGTCTTCAAATGGTAAGGACTCCTCGCAGATAGCCATACTCCGCTCTAACTTTCCTTTGGCCTGAAACACACACACACACACACACACACAAGCACGCCATATTACAAATTCATAGAGTGTAATGCAATCGATATTCCAGTAAGAATGAATAATGAGAGGTAGAGTTATTTTAGCTTACCTTAACTTTTTTCTTTGGTTGCACCTGGTTACAGTGTTTCTGTGAGGGAGGACACAATTTGTCATTTAGTGAGCACATAAGGAGTGATGGTAGTGGTGTTGGGGAGGTGCATAATTTTACTGTGGCTTTCATTATTAACGTGGCACATAGCAGTTGATATTTTTGGTGTCACTCACCTGCTGCTCCTCCTTCTTACTGTCATGGGCACTCTCCTTGTCCTCCTTCTCATTGCAGAGGGACAGAGATCGCGGAGGGGAGGGACAGCTAATGACCTCACAGGACGTCCCATGACAGGGTTTTAGGAGGACATCTGCACTTTCTACAGCTGCTTCAGTCATCCTTCTAAACAACACAAAACATGGATTCTGGTGCTGTTTGTTTTGCGCAGATAATGTCTGCATTTCTTTATTTTACTGCTACTTAAAGAAATATTTGCCTACATTTGCATGATTCTGTGTGTGTGTGCATGTGTACGCTGTTTCTACCTATCTGGAGTTGTTTACTGGAGAGCCTCACAGGTGAATGATGAGGTCATATATCCCATGTTCCCACAGGGCAGCCAGAAACGCAATTATCCTCTCCACCCGTGCTCGTCTTCTCTACTGTTCCTCTCTCTGCCGGCTCTTTACTGGTCAGTGGAAAACAGCCTGAAGAGATCAAAAAACACAAGAGGGGGGGAAAACAGTGTTAGTGGTCTTTGTCCAACAGAAACACCACTACACTGTTTCACACAAACAAAGACTCTCGTATCAAACAGTTGCCAGAGCATAAAAGCATAGCTGCTGGAAATGACATTGAGTAGCTAAGCTTCAAGTGTGTGTGTGTGTGTGTGTGTGTTAACCTCTGTCTGTGCTTCCCGAATGCTCTCCTGGCTTAACAGTTAATTGCTGCTTAAAGTCTATTACTGTAAGTGTGCCTGTGCATGTGCTTGTATATGGCGTTTGCTTGTGTATGTAAATGTGTGTAGCTCATGTGAACGCATGTCTGGTGTGTGTGTGTGTGTCCTCGAGTTTTTCTTAGAAACAGCAGCTGTGTAGAGTATCATCCTATCAGCCAGCACTGATATTCCCAGAATACCAAGATGAGTCTCTCTGATCCCAGTGGTGAGAAATTGCAGAGACTAAAGACATAGACACACACACACACACGCACCAGAGGAAGTGGCATTCCACCATCTTTTCCAAACGGCAACTGCATGCAGAGGGGACATATTCTGCTATAACGCAGAGCTCAAGGGGACACTTATTCCTGCAACACTTGGGACAGAATAATGAGCTCAGAGGATGCGGAGTCCCATAACATGGTTATTTAACACCCGACTGGAGATGATAGCAGTTTTTTAAAAGAAGACTTCTGTGAATCCATGTGGTGTTTGCTTCCCATACCGCCTCAAAGGAACACAATACATGACAGCAGTGATTCCACCAAGAAAAATGATTCTTAATATGGTAGAAAGCCGTCTGAATTCTCTGAATGTGTTCAACATGAATACAAAATGTGGAAATTCTGTCATTATTACAGTCATAATGGATTTAAAACATACTGTACTTCAGATATTAGGTGTGACAACATGACCATGTAGTGGTGTGATAACCACTGATTAATCAATAAACAGAAAATTAATCGGTTACTCGTTTTCTTTCGGTCATTCAAGCAGAAAATGTCGTTTCTATCGTTTCATATATAAAAAGTAGATGCTTTTTTATAACAGAAAGCAGAATATCTTTGCTTTTTGGACTGTTGCTTGGACAAAAAAATCCAATTTGAAGATGTTCCCTTGGCCTCTGGGAAATTGTGAAAAGCATTTATCAATGTTTTCTCTCATTTTACAGATAAGATGAATAACGGATTAATCGGGAAAATAATCTGCAAATTATTAGAGCAGAAGTGTTGCAGTTTGAGGGATCTAAATCGCTGGCCTAGCTTCGTGGGCTTCTTCATACTGCCTACTAGGGAGGGAAAAATGACCAGGGGACTACGAAACACTGTAGGACATAATAACTTGAGAAACTCCGTAATGTTCTGTTGGCGAATTCTTGCTGAGGTGTCCTTTAGCCAAACCAAACCAGCTACATGTGTGTTGCACTGACCCTGATCTCAGACCTCACAGAGGGGAGGGGCGAAGGGGGAAAAACTACCCATCTCCTTTAATCATTATAATCAAATAAAAAAAATTTTGTTTAAAAGAAAAGAAAAGCATGCTGGTATTGATCTGTATTAGAGCTGTGAATTTAGAGCAATGCTAGAGAACGGGATCATGACATAAACGGAGCGAGAAAAAGAGCGATGTGGAACAGATGCACTACAGAGAAAACAAGATGAATGGGAGGCAAGGGAGGCAGGGGATGAAGAGAGATGAGGAAACAGTCTGCAGGGACTTTAAAGGTGAAGAGGGGCGAAGGAAGGCGGTGGAGAAAGAGAGAAGTGAGGAATTAGTGATAGAGAGGCTCGCAGCACAGTCTGTCTCCGGGCTTTTCAGCCGACGAGCTGTGAAGAGGGGATTTGAGCGGAGCTACCAGTTTTTGAGCTGAGCGCTGCAGAAGCGGCCGGCCGCCCGGGGAGAAGGTGTGACACGATCATTAGCGCGTGACGGATGGCGGCGGGATACAGGGAGCGCCAGTGCCCGCTACATCATCATCCATCTGCTGCTCTCCCCGAAGCTTCCAGCCTCAGAACCCCCTACCCACCAGGACACTTTTCTTCTCTAGCCAAAAGCTGCCTGGCTCATCTGCACTGACACACAGGCAGCCCAGCGGGAAAATATCCAAAAGCTACTTTGGATGGCCATTGTCAGCTAAAGCAAGTTATATTAAGAGCTTAAGCCCAGGACAATCCTGTTTGTAACTAAGACCACTATCTTTGAATACCAGGGCAATAATAATCAGTGGGTCTTGTACCATTTAACAGGTCGACTATTGTACCTTGCAGGCTTGGGTTTATTATCCTGCCATCTGTGCTTGTAGAGATTTATCTCTACATTTTGCCATCTCTAAGGCAACCTGCTCCGCTTTCTTTTTTAATTTGCACCCTTCCAAAGAAACAAAAAAACAGAATTCATCACCGCCTGTGGCCACAGAAAGCTGTTTGTGTTGTGTCTCTTAGGCTGCAGCTGATTTACAAAGGAGATTACATGTTTTCTCCCTCAGATCGGAGCTCATTAGGAAATGATTCAGCGAGGGACTAAAACCGAAAGAGCAGGTCTCTCCGGTTTTAAATGATATTGACAATTTTGAGGCAAACTCAGAGCATGCAGTGCTTTGTTTATCCATGATATCTGCAGGCTTTGCCCTTCCCTTTTCCCCTTGTCCTTAATTTATTACACACACACACACACACACACACACACACACACACACACACACACACACACATATATATATATATATATATATTCTCCTTCTCCTTACTGGGCAAGTTTTACTTTACCTCACTGCTGCAGCATGTTATAAGTCAAATAAAACAGGGCATGAATGGTGTCGCCCTCCACTTTAAGACAAGCCAAGAACTGAAAGTAGGCTGCACATGTGAAATTTAGGTTACATCGTCCTTTGAGTCATCAGCACCTGGGCAGCCACAGCAGCCCAATGACTTGTGGGTGCGACAGCTGTGTTGCTCTGCAGCGGAGCTCAAACCCGAGGTGGGGAAAATACCTGCATGCGTACAACACAGATGAGTGGCAAGAGAAGGTTTTAGAGGGCTACTTAAGACAAAATTAAGCCTCGCAACTCTTTATAGCTCAGCGGAGAACTAATGGCATCTTGGCAGAGCGATCACACGTTCAAACGGATGCAATAAGTAGGCTAAAACAAACAGGTGGCATCTTCTTGCACAACTTTGTGGCATCCTGTTGACCCACATAACAGGGAAGACCGATAACGGTGCACGATCAGGCTTGTGCGATCTCCTTGCGGGATGGGACTCTCCTTCTTTGATGACTGAATGTATAAACCTGATGGGAATCGTGTCTCGCGTGTGTGTGTGTGTATGTGTGTGTGTGTATGTGCCGCATTACTGTGACCCAGGCTAAGCTGACACACTCCGGGCTATTTTTACACCTGAGCAGGGAGTGGACCTCCTGCTCAGGGACTTCACCGTGCTGTCAGCTGCATGTGGAGAGCGGATGACGGTGGGCGAAGGGTACACACACACCGGGAGCACTGACATGCTCTCCGCTGTATTTTATCCGCTGACAGAAAAAGGGCTTTACACAAACTTAAAACTCACATTTCTTCACTCAAACAACAAGAAATACAAAACAAGAAGCAGCTGCTCTAAAATCCTAACGTTAGTTAAAGACAGGACCGATGTCTTTGTCCAAGTAAACACAGTAAGTTAGACTAAAACACAAAACATTTACTGGCTCTAAAATTACCGTTATCATTCATTCAGCGCGGTGTCTGTAACCTTACAGACCCGGTGACTGGTAGCTGCGCTCCGGGGCGCAGTTAGCTTGTTAGATCTCCTAATTTAGGCGTTTTTTTCACCGCAATGGAAAGTTTAAGATAAATTATAAATATCAGCATCCATCAGCCACCAACCCGTGGTCTGGTGTGATCAATATGGACAAAAGTACTAGCAAAAGAGAGGACGGCGTTGACAAAACAGCATGAAAAGACAGCGAAGAAGCGTCGATGTCAAGTTAACGTTAGCCGTTAATCGCGCTAACGGTTCACCTGTCGCCGCGTGACAATGTCCAATATCTTACCGTGAGGCGACGTCTTCCTCCCTCCGCGGGCTTCTGCCGGTGTTAGCCTACCGACCGACCGACTGCTGTACG
>JAPMOB010211561.1:0-30625 GCA_029875015.1 Lepomis gibbosus | reverse complement strand
GTGTGTGTGTGTGTGTGTGTGTGTGTGTGTGTGTGTGTGTGTGTGTGTGTGTGTGTGTGTGTGTGTGTGTGTACCTGCAGTGACAAAGCCAAGTCCCTCTCAGTAATTTCATGCACATGCTTTCATGCTCTCCAGTCACCATTAGGTGTCTAATTAACCGAGAACCAGCCAAAAAACTCTCCATTGAGATGCAGTGGGAAAAGCTGCAGATGCTTACATAATGGTTTTGAACTGAACTCAATTTTCAGCGCTGTTGTGGAGGAGGGCTCAGCTCTGATATATATCCTCAAACAAACAGAAAAGCAGCATGAATTCATTTTTGGTATGCAGTATTTCTCTATTTCTCAGTGAGCGGTGCAGTCTTTTCATAAGTCTACACCGCTCACTGACAATGAGGCAAATATATTTTATAGCATTTCTTTGGCCCCAAAGTGCAGGGCAAATTGTATGTCAAGTCCTCTGCAATAACATTTTAGATGGTTTGGCTCGTTTGTCTTTAGCTGTGCGCCCTAAGCCATTATACTGGTTATGTAATCTGCTTCGTTTGACAAGTGCCCCAGGAAGTCTGCTCATTCATCAGAGCTAATGTACTCAGAGTGAGTTAAGCAAGGTGGCTACAAACTGTTACCTCACTAACACATAGTTGTAACACACAACCTTCAATGGCTCTGTTATGTGTGTATATATCCAAGTGATCAGCAGGACAATAAAACGACCAAATAAACTTTCACTAAAAAAAGTTACGTTTCAGCCTCCTTTGAACTAAAATGTAATCTCAAAGTTAAATACACGCTACAACAAAGACACAAACTTGCAGACAATGGCCTATATGCTATCACACAGTTGTTGTGGTGACACCTGCACTAGTGCAGCTCAACCACCCACTACCTCAAGTCCTACTGGTTTCCTGTCACCTGAATGATGATCACTTTACTCTGTCACAAACTGTTGTTCCTCTTTCTCACTGTGACTCTTAAACATTTGACCCACCATCAGAGCGGTCTCAAAATAATTATCTGACAGTTATTTATTCATGTACCATAAAAAGATACTATAAATGTTTCATGATGGAAAATATCCCATTTTGATAACCAGTAAGCACACCCTCTCACATTCCACTGTAATGGCCATTAGGTGCTCATATACTCTGTAGACATTTACAGAAATCTAAAACATTTGGGGGACTAAATGCTGTAAAACAGGAGACAATAACAATGTTTCTGGGTCCCTGGTTAAGAGAAAGGGTGGGAGAAGAGTGGATTAAAACTATATACAGTACCTGCCTGAATTTCTGTACTTGTCTGGAGTTGGCAATAGCTATGATAATGAGGCCTGGAGGTTAAAAATCAAAGCTGGTGGATGAGGGCAGGTGGTTCAGGGGCCCTTAGCTCAAGGTTTAGACCCAAATAAAAGCTACATGCTTTGATCCAATAAGGCCAGGAAGGGCCAGTCTCATTTTTTAATGTGTGTCTTTGAGTTTGTGTGTGAGAGCAGAGTTGACGTGAGGGACTGTAATGGCCTCACAAAGGGACTATCAGACCGATGAGATGTCTATCAGATCTCCTACAAGCTGCTGCTGCAGCCACACTGAGTGAGCCAAAGGGTAGGATAAAGGCTGGGGGGGGGGACAAACAGCTGCAATGAGAGTGAAGAGGAGGTGAGGAGGAGAGGTGATGGGAGTTAAGGTGAAAGTACACTGTGGGTCAAAGCAGAAATATGGAGGAAAGATTGGAGGAGGAGGGCATTTAGTCAAGACAGTTGCTGATTTAATATTTTCTTAGGATTGTCATTAGCATCAATTATTTAGGCAAATCATTTGCTGCAGAAAAGAGCTATAGAACACATCCATTAACACAGAGAGAGAAGGAAGATTAGCTCTTAAAAGGAATTCAATTGAAATGATGAGAAAAACAGCTGAGGCCATCAATCAAGAGTAATAAAAAGCTAGAAGAGACTATGTTCAGGAAGACTTTTTGTTAGCCCAATCATCCTGACTGAGAAGCTCTGGTGGATGGGTGAGGAGGAGGAAATCACTGATTTCTCTTTCATATCTCTAGCAGACATACAGGAGGGAACAACAAATATAGTTAAAATGGTGGCTAATGGTGAGAGTCTGCTGAGGGAAACCCCTATAGGAAAAGCCCACTGAGAGTAAGTGAAAAAGGTTACAGTTGCAGAATTCCTTATAGCTATGCAGGTTTATAAGCCGACCAGATTGAACGCAACAGGTGATGCAACACTCTTTATAACCACGAGTGACTTGAGACTTGACTTGGACTCTAGCTCAAAGACTACCGTGTCTGGTTAGTCAATTCAATTAATTTCAATTCAAATTAGCTTTATTGGCATGAATGTGTAACAACAATATTGCCAAAGCATCATACAAACTACATAAGAACAATCAACCCAGACATTTCATTAAACAAGTAATCAAAGCGTATGTGTGTTTGTGTTAAAAAAATAAAGTTATATTAAAAATTTAAATTAAATAAATAAATAAAAAAGTAAGTGTGTGTGTGTGTGTGTGTGTGTGTTAAACAAAAATAAAAATATAAAAAAATAAAATAAAATAATTAATTAATTAATTAATTAATAATAAATTAAAATAAATAAGTCTTTATTACTTAATATTGGAACGTTTTATTACATATATAACAACATGTCTTTGAAGGTCTATGCTTCTATGTGTACTTAACTTTATCATCATACTTTTTATTAGAAGCATAAAAAACATGCAGAGACACACAGGGACTGCTAGAATGCAAGTTTTTTGTTACTGTGCTGTACAAAAAATGTTGATTTTTGATGTTAAAAAGGGTTAACTGTCTACTCATCCACTTTGTGATGTCTCCAGTCAGGATGCTTTCTATTGCTCCTCTGTAAAAGCTGACAGAACTTGGCGTGGGAAATTGGCCTTCTTAAGCTTCCTCAAGAAATACAGTGGTTTCTGAGCTTTCATCACCAGCGTGGAGATGTCGTCTTTGTTTGAAATCCAACCAGTGATGGTGGTGTCGTCTGCAAACTACACTAGAGAGTTCTCTCCATGTCGGGGGTTGCAGTGGTTGGTGTGCAGCGTAAACAGGAGGGGGCTGAGCACAGAGCCCTGTGGGGCCAATCTGTCTGGGGTCTGTTTGTGTGTGGTAATCCACATGTACATGCAAATGGTCCAGGGACAACTTGCAGTGGTTGGTGAAAAGGGAATTGCAGTAGTCTAGCCAGAATGATATAGCATCACGGATCATCTTTAGATCGAGATGCGATACAACAGCTCTAGCATGTTTCCTAAATGAAAGGAATATGTACAGATCAATGATTTGACGTGTTGGTCAAAGTACACAGCCTGATCAAATATAACACTGAGATTTCTGAGATTAGACTGTTAAACTGAAGACATGGACCCAAGACACTGAGCAACCATGGAAGCAATGCTATCTGAAGCAACAATATGGACCTCAGTTTTATCTGCATACAGCTTTAAGAAGTTGTTAGCCATCCATCCTTAAAGCAACATTATGTAGTATTTTTTTTCTTAAAATATCAACTTCAAAATCATTTGGAAGGTACACCGGCTTGTAATAGGGAGAATGTTATCTTTGTTATTGCCACTCCGTGGCCGGAGCGTCTTGTATTGTATTATGTAGCAGTGGAGGAAATCTTTTGCAACAACGGCATAATGCTTTACTTAGTCGGCTTGCTGTGTCTTGTGTTGTTGCACTTGCTTGATGTTTGCCTGTGATAGCAGACTCGAGTGAAATCAGACAGAGGTTTCACAGACAGAGGTTTAGCCGCTAGCTATAAATCTCGAGTTGAAAACTTACTAGATAACACAAGTCATGTGACCCCGACTAGTCAAAAAATTGATGATTCAATAAGAGGTTCTACTCCCAATCTCACAGTCGAATATTCGCAGAGCTGTAATAAAATAAGGATCATACCATTTTGGCTTTATGGGGGTGTTCAACATCTGATTTTACATAGAGCTACCGGTTTTCTCCAAATAAGTTAATATACAGCCTATTATGATATAAATATCAACATATAATGCTGTAAATAAACATGTGAAAGAAAGAAGCTTTTAATACATTTTTTTAGAGTTTGTGAAAATTTTTAAGCCTAACCTTTAGGTAGGGGGTGTCAGGGCGCATGTGTGGCCCATTGTGTGGGTGTGTGGTAGAAGAGGGGGAGAGACAGAGCAACGGCAGTGCTGGTGATGTGCAGAGTTGTGCGTGAACTTTGAGGCACATTTGAATCATTTTTCATGAACCATACAAAGATTATTATTTTGTTTTTAAACCCTAGGGTACTTGGAATAGCCCCGCGAGGAACCGCAACGTGCATGCAATTGTCGGAGAGTCAGCAAACATGCACAACTTTCACAAGTCCGGTGAATGGCAGGCACGCAGAGTAGAGAGAAAAGGGTCAACAATAAATGTACAGTGTAAGTTACAGTGACTAATGAGTAGGGTTATGCTATCTTCCCTATTGTCATATCGTCTAATCATGGCTACTTGCGATCACTGATTGGTGATGTGATCGCCAGTGGGCAGTGTTACCTTGCAACATGCCAGTGAAATGCCAGCGTGAAAGTTAGTTCGTTACAGTGTTTCCACAGAATTACTGTGTAACTCTAGCGCCAATATTGCTGGGCAAATTAATTATGATTTTTACTCCTTTAATAGTATACGTGGGGGTCAGCGTTTATATTGAGGCGTGTTTTGACGACACAATTAAATCAGTGATTGGGAAACACTGCAGTGGGGTGCAGATTCTAGAGAACACCAAAACTGGCAGGTCTAGGTCTGCCAGTTTGGAGCTCCGTTCTCTTCACAGATAAGAGCAGGTTCACAGTGAACACATGTGACAGATGTGAATAAGTCTGGAAACACCGTGGTGAACATTATGCTGCCTGCAACATCATCAAGCATGAACAGTGGGTCAGTGATGGTCTGGGGAGGCATTTCCTTGGAGAGGCGCACAGACCTCCACATGCTAGCCAACAGTACCCTGACTGCTGTTAGGTACGGGGATGAAATCCACAGAGCTATTGGTGCAATGGGCCCTGGCCTCCTGGTGCAGGCAGTTCCAAGTGGTTCATACCTGGTCTTGATTTATTATCGAGAACAGTCATGGACCAATAGATCCAAGTAAGTTTTTGAGTAGGGAAGTTGGTTAAATGTCTACAGGGCTACTGGAAGATTGTCTACTGGCCACCAGATCAATAAGGTCTTGCACGGAAATAGGAGTGAAGGGGTCCATAATTGATGGCCGTGTTGTATAAGGAGAAAAGGGAGTAGAGGGGATGTTGGCCCTGACAACTCCACAAAAAAGACGAAAAATTGACTGCAATTATCATTTAAAAATACAGGCACTTTAGGAGGTGCAGGAGCGACAATGTTGATGGTGTCAAACAGGACTTTACACATCATGGTCACATGGGGAAATTAGGCTGGCAAAGTAAGAAGCCCTCACATCATTAACCATGCTGCCTACAAGTTCAGTTATAGGTCTTTGTAATAAAGACAATGAACATGGAGCTTGTTGGGTTTCTACAGTCACTCTACTCAGTGTCATTAAACCAGGGGGATGAACTGATTGGCACAGCAGCACTAGGAAGTCTAGTGAGTCTAAATATAAAGACAGGTTGAACAAAACACACGTATGGTCAGTAACATGCAGTACATTCTGTTGATATTTAAACCAAGCGTAAAATCAAGGTCAACTGTTATGACCCCTAATGTGTGTAGGACCAGACATGTTGAATAAAATTAAAGGATTCATTGAAACTTAGAAAATCAGCTGCAGACCTAGAAGAGATGTCAGGAATGTGAATATTAAAATCAGAAACTATAATAACTCTGTCACTGAATTGAGACATAAAAGAACTATTAGAATCAGGGGCGGTAAATTAAAATGCAATAAATAATGAGTTTCAACAACCAACTTTGGTGATCTGCAGTTCAGACGAGCTGACTGTGAAAGTATCAGGCATGTTTGTCTTACAATAATAATCATTTTTATTTTCATATCTAGCCATTTTGCTACACTTATTCTTTACACAACAGCTGTGGCTGTGTTTGCGACCTGACCTTTCTTTTCTCCGTGTGAGGGAATAATTTAGAAAGTTGCGTGGCGCTACGGGGAGCCCCCAGCTGCAGCAGTAGGCCTACATGGATCATGCGTAAAATTCAATACTCAGGTGAGCTCCGAACCATCCCTTAGTTTATGTTGGGACCAGACAATATGAGAACAAAGAGGAAGGGACCTACAAATTTACAAAATTCTTTCATCATCCTGGTCTCTCAATTCATCTGCATCTTTGCACCAATGGTCTTCTGCTCTAAAAATGGCAAATTTTGTGACTTCTATTTTCAAGAACTGATCAAATACCATTAGGCCAATCGTCCTGCAACTTTGGCAGGATTATCTACAGATTTCGCTGATCTAAAGTTATCAAACGTTTTTGGATAGTCAATCAAAATTCAGCACATGGGTGAACTCCCCTGGACTGTAACTCCATATAGGTCTGTCCAATTAACACAAAACTTACCCATGTCCTATCCAGGCTCTATGCAACATCTGATGGCAATCGGTCACTATGCGTTGCTAAAAATGAAGTGATGTCACATGATGATCTCCACATAGGTCAGTTTGATCAACACAAGTCTTGGGCCAGTACTATCACATGCCCTCCCGAGGCAATATGCACAATTTTGTGCCAATTGGCAATTGGTGGTGCTTTGCCAAAACCAACTTTTTCGAACTCCTTCTAGGCTAAGAATCAGATATGCGCAAAACTTGGCAAATACAATCTATGGACACTCATGGTCAAAAGTTATTTAGTAATAGTTGTTTCCCATGCCACACCGAGGCACCAATCCGCTGAGCGACAATAAAACATAGTTCTTAGTAGTAGCATTCTTTTACTAGTAAGTAATATTGCCAAAATCTGATCACTGCTATCAGTGAGTGATGCTGAAGTTGTAAACCATGCATTTGTATCCTTCATACTTGACAAATACAAAGTCCTTCCCTCCAGTCTCCTGTGTGCTCCCAGAAATCTTCAAATTGTCCAGAACACAGCAGCCAGAATCCTGACAAAAAAATCTGACCATGTAACACCTATTTTCCCTCTCTTCACTGGTTAACAGTGCAGGCTAGAACTGACTTTAAGGTCCACCTTTTAACTTGTAAGGCGTTGCATGGACTAACTAACACTAACATCACAGAGCACAGCTTACGCCAGGAGTCTTGGACACCATTAATACCTGCTTGCAGGTCTAGTTTTTATTGATAATTGTGTTATTACCACTTCAATTGCTTTTATTTTGCATCTCTACATGGAATTGGATAGTGTCTATGGGAGCAAGAAACAAGGTTCTAACCAATAGGGAAGGGTCCGGCTACGGATGCACAGGGGGCGTGGTGTGAGCGAGGCAGCGAGGGGCATGGCGAGAACGAGGAGCTCGGTGTAGGTCACAGTTCATCAGATAACAAGGCGGGATTTGAAGAAGACCATAACATAAAGCAATGGCGCAGCAGAAGCAGCAGATGGTAATCACAGTACAGTGCGGCAAAAGTTTAACATATGATGTTATTGCACAAATAAATACAATTATTTATAAATAAAAGTTATTCGTTGCAGCTGAATAATCTTATAATCTTTAAAAATAAGCAGTTTATTAATGTTTATGTTTCTATAAAGTCACTTGCCCACATTTTTTCTTTAATATGAGCTTCCACTTGTGTGAAAGATCGGAGTTTAAGTTTAAAAATATTTCCAGACTTTTGTGACAGTGTGACATTGTTAATATTTAATATTTTTTCATGTCAGTAGTATGTTTGAATTGCTTATTAAACTTTCCCATACTTGTTTTTATATCACAGGTTTTTGTCAACAGTTATAATAATAAGTATGTGCATGAACAGACCATACAGAAAAGTGGCACAGCTACAACCAATCATTACAGACGATACTGAGAGGGGACTTGGCGTGGCGTGAGTGGTGCTACAGTCCGCAGCCAGATGTTATTGGGCGACTGTGGCACTGGAGGTAGAGCAGGTCGCCCACTAATCAGAAAGTTGGTGGTTCCAACACATTTCAAAGTGTTCTTAGGCAAGAAACTCTAGTCCCAAATTGCTCCTTAAGGCTATGGCATCATTTTATGGATGTGCGCAAATGATTAGCTCCTTTCTGATGTATCTCAGTGTATGAATGGGGTAAATGTGATATGTATTATAAAAACCCTCGTCAGAAGGAAAGAAGGGAGCCATACAAGTACAGTCCATTTACATTGTGCTCCTGCATGTTCTCTTTCTTCTGCTTTCTTTTAACACACCGGTCGAGGCAGATGGCCCCCCACCCTGAGTCTAGCTTCTGGTTGGGGTTTCTGCCTGTTAAAAGGAAGTTTTCCTCATCTCTGTTGCCAAGTGCTTGCTCATGGTGGGAATTGTTGGGTCGTTGTTTATAATATTACAAAGAGGACGATCAATATGAAAAGTGCAATGAGATAACTTCTGTTATGATTTGCTCTATATAAATAAACAAAAAAACTGAATGCATTTTGGTTACAATTCTAATAAGAAAGACATAAAAGGGTTCTGTATCCTGATGGTTTATGTTATATGTTTATTCATAAACTGATATCATTATCACAATATCACTCCCAAATATCGTTATCAGTATTGGCCTCAAATATCCAGTATCAGTTGAGCTGTAACACAATGCTTGAACTGTAGGAGGAAACAGGCGTAACCCTGCAGAAAACATACAACTCCAAACAGAAAGGTATCAAACAATCTGCAAACAATTAACTTTTTTGCATTGCCATCTATATGTGCGTGGGTGTGAGTGAGAGGTGATTATGGTTGTATTCATCATCCTTTGTTAGGTTACAGCAGTTTAAGTAAATGTCAAGAGTTTGTGAAATATTTGGTTTTAAGTTCACTGAGTCATAGCAGGAATACTCCTCCATGTCCATTCCATACAAGATGTGTCAGTAGATTGAGGCAAAATGTTAGTCAGAATGTAGTGAGTAAGTTTAGCATCAACGCTTACCACACACACACACACACACACCTCCCCTGTGCACTGAGCCTCTTGGTTCCTGATCGAAGCGTTCTGGTTTCCTCCTCTGGTGCTCCACTTCCTCCCCAGATGGTTATATTTTCTGGAAGCTTACTCATCTCAGCCAGGCTCAGGCTTTTAAAGCCTTCCATGGGAATGTGTGACATTATCACTTCAAAGCATGACTGCTTGCTGAGAAGAACCAACATGTGAGAACGTGTACGCAGGATTATTCTACAGAACTACAATCCATAATAAAGATTATACACATTGCTTCTAGAGATCAAACAACTGTCACGTTGGTCTGCATAGTATTGAATACATTTGTGAGTGCTATAAACAATTCAATTAAAGAAACAGTGATTTGAGCTTTTTCATTAATATGCTGTTAAATAAAAGATTTTTTGCAGATTTTTGACACTGTTATTGATAAGTACTAATTTGTTATCAAATTTTAAGTGATTAGTTTTTTCCGTATGACAAATACAAACACTGTTTCTTTTGAAATCATGTTGCATGTTTTAGCATGCTAGCAGGAAGACCGAATGCTGCATCAAAGCAGTAGCTGCAAGGTACGGTTCATTGCAATGACATAAATCATGATAAGCATGAATCATTTACATTTTTTATAGGCAGTTTATATTAAGATTATTAAATAGATGAAAATAAATGTGCATGTTTATCTTTATTTTTAATGAACATTTTCATATAATTGGGCCCTGCGATGGACTGGCGACCTATCCAGGGTGTACCCCGCCTTTCGCCCGATGTCAGCTGGGATAGGCTCCAGCCCCCCTGTGCCCCTGTACGCAGGATAAGCGGTTGACGATGGATGGATGGATGGATGGATGGATGGATGGATGGATGGATGGATGGATGGATGGATGGATGGATTTTCATATAATTGTATTTTTATCATCATTGCAACATGAACATTATTCATCGTGTGTTGAACAGTCTTTCATGTGTTCATTGCACAATAAACACGTTTCCTTGTTTGTTATTCACTTGTGCTTTTTCATGTTTTTAATAACAATATTAACAACAACAATAATAATAATCAATAATAATAATCAAGTTATTGTTTAATTGTAAATCCTGAATTGACTAATTTACTATCCGTAGAACATTGGGAATGGACTTACAAAACTGTTTTTCTTCACAATTACATCTGCACTTTTAAGCAAAAAGTATCTTACTCTCTCTGTAGGGATTCTATCCATTATGTTGTAAGACATTTGTAATACCAATCTGAGCCTGTCAGTAGAAAAAAACAGCACTTTAGTCCCCGCAAGAATTATGTTGCAGCCCTGTTGCGCTGCTGCCGACTGCAGAGCGCTCGCTCAATGCCTTACCAAAACCAAGTGCTGCCAGTGCCTAAACATAACCATAAAAAAGCTGAATAATGCTGTAGTTATCTACAAGTGGATAGTGTATTGAAAAGATTGCCTATTTTGGCGTTGACATCAGTGAACAGGCTTTTAAATTAGTGTTGATAAGTTTGGATAGTTGCAGACTTTTCAAAGGGAAACAAGAATTTGCATTTTATACAGGCCTTATGGAATCTCCATTTTTTGTGATTCACTCACTATACAAAAAAATCCATAATAAGGAAACAACACAAAATTCTATTTTAGGACAAACTAAAATGGAAAACAGCTCTATTTCCATTTTCAAAATATTACAAACATAATATAATAACAACAGGAACATTTTGAAGCCCCCTGGTAACAATTATTTGAAATCTAAACTCTCTAAAGATGATCAATTATCAACATGAGGTCAGCTGAATGTCTCCAGTGACAACTTTGTATGTAAATAAACTGCTATTGAAAAGTTTATATTGTGTTTGTGTAACACACGTGAGGTTTTAGCAGAGGGCACCAAGGCAGATAGGAAACCACTTGAAATACAACAAGAAATTCAACAGAAGAAATTCAACACTTATAATGGAGCTGTTATCTCAAAAGCACAGGTAAGGTAAGGTTAGGCTTTCTAAAAGTTTTCTGATCAATAACTCCAAACGGTGACTTTGATAAGGTACAGTGAACTACTGTCAAGTCTGCAGTGTCTCAACGTCTAATCAGGAAGATTAAAAAGCATGCCTCAATTTAAAATAATACCCATCTAAATAAAAATATATATATAAACTGGCAGACTAAGCACTGAGCTGCACTGTACTTTGGTGGTCAGCAAATTACAAATTATTATAATTTCTTACATTGTATATTTCTTGTTATGATGGAGTCATCTAGACATTTTTCATGGATTCTTCAAGTCAAAAATACTGCTGTTTGAGAGCCACCATCAGCTCATCAGAGCCAGTTACAAAATGCCAGGTCTCCCTTGCAAAAGAGTTTTTTAATCTCAATGGGTATTACCTGGTTAAATAAAGGATAACTAAAATAAAATAAAAAATACTGAGCATGTTCCCCCAACATGTCATGTCTCTGCACCATGACTGCGGGGTTCTTCGCAGTCAGACGGGGGTGGCAGTAGATGGATTGAGGAAGGCGGGAGCTTTGATTATCAGCAACACTCCTGGCAAAAGAAGTGCACTTTTAATCCAATTGATTTAGATACAATCACTTCAGGAAGCTGCTAAAGCCATGCTTGTCAGGCTGGCAATAAAATGCCCTGCTGTGCAAATCACTTCTAATGTCCTCTGCGGCTATATCATGGAAGAGAGCATGAGAGAGATTGCAGGCACACATACAAAAGATCCATATAGTCACATGTGCTCTGGATTAGTCGCCACCAAATGAATAGAAATTATACAGTATATATACATTTTTAAATCATCTTCACAGCCTGTAATAGACCTGAAAAAGTGACTGTACAGCAACATTTGACATAAACCTAGCAAAAGAGCTTTTCAGTGGTAGAGCTGTAATTACTTTTCTTAAAGCTAACTGATTGATGAAAGTCTTTCATCATGGGATCACTCTGGAAAAAAGACAAATTGACCAAACCTTCAGTAAAGGCAGGGGGATTTCTAAAGCAGAGGCAGTCATCTCATTTAAGGAGTAACTTGTGTTTCACAGCTTAGCCTTAGCAAACGACATCTCATGAAGTGAACTGATGCTTTGCAGCAGTACGTTATGAAAGCCACAGCTCTCAGTTCAAAGTGTTATTGTGTCACACATTTGTTCGACAGAAGACTTCATTAATTAAAAGGATCTTGAATAAAATGACAGGGAAATCCTGTCTTTGCCTAATTTAACAAAATAGCCTGCAGACACGCATGAATGGCTCTTGGGAAATATACCTTTAGGGTCAAAGACAATTAACTCAAAAAGACATAAAAAAGTTAAAGAACATAACGTTCCTGTGCAATCTTGAACTCTTTTACAACAGCCTTTAATTTCCCACATATGTCTTGCTCAGCATGTGCAAAAAAAATATGCAGTGGGATGGGGATCAGGTAGTCAGATGTGGATACTAATACAATGAGTACGGAGTAAAAAGGCTGGGCGGTGGGGTACGACACATAAACATCAGATGGCTTACGACAGGGTGCGTCCTTGAAGAAAGCATCAGTGGTGATCACAGCAGTTAATCAAGCGTATGAAACACACTAGACATGCTGCCACAAAGACACAGCAGGCCACATATGTCCCTGGAGATAGATGTGATAACAGATGTGAGTTCCCTTTTCTATTTCCTCAAAGAGACTGTTCATTTAATGCATATTTGTCTTATTGTGTGTTGTGTAAAACATTATTTAGACACGGTAACAGTAGTGCAAAGCAAGGTAGCAGGAACATAAGGGACTAGACCCAAACGCAGACGCCAGAGGCAGAGCTTGAAGCAGTTCAATGACTGATTACAAAAACAAAAGGTTCAAAAGACTTACAGGATGGCGAAGCAGGCAGAGGTCAGAACCAGAGAAGGCAGTCCAAACAGGCAAACTAATCCAAAGTAAAAGGTCCAGAAAATAAGAATGAAACACTAGAAAGGCTGAAAGCCATGACACACAACACAAAGAAAAAGCCAACCTGGGTGGCAGGGGCTGGAGGCAGGGGCAGAGGGAATGATAAATGGTATATGTCTGTGCTTGTAGCGCCTTTCTAGTCTTTCTGACAACTCAAAGTGCTTTACACTACATCACATTCACCTCGTTCACTGAGGGTCCTCATCCTCAGGGAAGTGAGGAGCAGACTCTTGCAGAGCTCTGATGAAAAGGATCAAGAATTTTCTTTTCATCTTCCAACTACAGAGCAAGACTTTCCTTGGCACACTGGTGACTACTGACACTCACCATAACACAGAACACAGAATCCACTGCAATGTGAATTCAATCCAATACATTTGCAGTTATTTGCTGTGCTGATGTGCGCCTCTGTCTGGGTGACAGATCTTTGTTAAAACTTTTCCCACTGCTTACACACCCAATCATTTAGTGAGGGTGTCTGTTATCAGAAGTGAACAAGCATGAAGGGATTAGTGAATGGACCTTTTCGTCTGGGTGTCTTGTTTCTATGTAGAAGGGCTGCGGGGCCTTTGTTTGTGCCCAGGGGCCAATTCTTTCATAATCCATCTATATTAAAAGTTAAAGAGACCAGCTTGAATACGCTGCAAAATATTTAGTATTTGAGTACATTTGAGTATGAAATGCCATATTCACATAGCAACATAACATGTAGAAGGATGTGTGGGGAAACTACTATAGTATTGCAAGCCTGAACATGTTCACTTGACTCTGCAATGATGTCCAAACTGTGTTTTCTGTGGGCTTTGGATTGGAGATTAGACTCCTACGAAAGGTAGCAAGGAGAAATGGAATTTGCTGTGACTAGCGTCATTGTTGCTTTACCACTGTTATGTGGACCGAGGTGAAAACAGTATTTTTCTTCTTGCTCTTTTGTTTTGCTGTCAGATTTACTGTCAGATTTATGACAAGAGGAGATAAGACACAAGTAGACATTTGAGCCAAATTTGAAGAAATTCCCTGAAGGCATTGAGATAGAATGTTAACAAGCATCGGAGGACGTATGAAATGACAGACAAGCCGAAAAAACATACTGCCTCTGGCCAGGGCTATCCCCATGGTGGAGGCATAAAAATACTGTTCAACAAGTCATAGTTTTCAGTCATGTGACATGCAATGTGACCAGTAGGGCAAAACAACAGACCAACACACAGCTCACAGTAGAGACACCCACAAAAATCTGTCAAAATTTACTTGGATCACCTTTCAACTTAAGACAAAGAAAGATATGAACACAAAATGCAAGTGTTGGGCATCTCCGATCCTAATAACGTTACAGCATCCGCTGCTGTTAAAAACCACCAGGTTCCTGCCACCACACGCCTGCAGTAATGTTTTTTTTACCTTGTGGGGAATCCCTCTCCTAACACAGCTCAGGCTTGTCTCCTCCTTGATTAGTGCATCCGGAAGCACAACAACCATCCAGCTTTTTGGCAACGCAGAAGCAACAAACTCAAAGTAACTCAAGGGTGCGTTTTCCTTGAAATGTGACGTCCCATTAAAACTATGAATACCTGAGTCAGGTAGAGAATAGAACAGCTGGAGCTTGTCAGAGATCAGTGTTTTTACACTTCCACAGGGAGGAAGCGTGCAGACAACTGAGTTTGAAAACAAAACTCGTGGTGGAATGACAGCATTCCTGTAGACCAGAATGCCACTGACACCATGCTGCCTCCGAAATTAGCAGGAGTGATACAAAGTCTATAAGCGTCTGTCAAAGTAGTGGAGGGGACGAGAGAAGCTGCTAAACACCTCTCTCTCAGTCTCCTATAGCAGAGCAAGCTTGTGGTGTCCAGCAACACCTGCCCACAATGTAACAGCTCACCCTAATGTAATAAAAGTAAGTGCTGTAAAGGCAATAATACAAGTCAATAATGAAATCAAATCCTGGAACAGTCACACAATATTGTTTTTGCCAACAATCCAATAATGTGTCCAGGTGATGCAACACTGGACTCAACCGGATACCCCACTGAGTCTGTGACTTTCTAATAAAAATGATGTGTCAGTATTCAATAATGTTTTAAATAATGAACTTACAAAAACAACAGCGACATAGTGCATTCATTATGTGGTGTCAAACCTCAGTAAGTCAGGAGGAACAGGCAGGGTAACTGGGCTGGGGATTATGCTGTAACACCTGCACTTCTCTCCCTGCTTATCAAAAATAATTTAGGCCACCTATCAGGGCAGCTGACACACCCTCCGTCACTCTTAGCATCTTTCATACTTGCATTATATGTTATGTTAAAAGTCGGGGATGTGACATACATACCTACATGTAATAACGTCTGTTTATACCTACGTAAAATGTAAGAGGCAGAGGTCAGTGTTGTGTTTCTTGGGGAGATGAAATGAGCTGCAGTTTTGGATTGAATATTGAAACAGCATGTAACTATCTATCTGTAAAATCTATTTAAATAGAAATTTACTGATTACATATTCAACAGTTAAAAATGATTCTTTGTCTTTTTCTCGAAGTACAGCAGCCTAGTGTTAATTTGCTGCAAATACTGAACTGTTGAAGTAGAGCGTGTGTTCGGAGCTGCGGGGCAAAGAGGCCATTAATGACTGAGGCACCAAGAAAAAACTCAAGTTTGAGAAAGAGAAAGAATTAAGAAAGGAGTTTACACAGAAAGATCAAATACTCTGCTTGGTGACTATTTCAGAGTTTAACCAGAGAGGAAATATATGAACAGGATGTAAAGTGCATGGGGATTTTCCCTCTGCTCTGCACATGGCAATCAGAGAGAGCTCCTGAGAATCACACCCTTAATTATCTCTAGCTATTCTCTTTTCTAACAGTTTAATGAATTATAGAAATAAAGAACAAAAGTCATGTTCATGGTTCGTTCTCCTTTTTGGACAAAGTTAGAAAAATGATGCATTAATGCATCTGAAACATACGCTGACTTATAATGAGGCTTTCCCCTTTCTTTGCTGTTTTGGAGGCATTCTTTTTGCAGAGTACTTTACAGTCATCCTATGCAATTTCACTACTTAGTACCTCCAGCAATGGCAGCAACGTGACATTTGTGCATGAATGCATGTTTTAGCATAATGCACTGTGAAGCAAAAAGCAAGTGCAGCATGTTTAGTGGCTGCTATACACAGATAACCAAAAACAACTGCATTTTCTGCTTGCTAAGCCCGCGCTCTCTTCTCCATGCTACTCTCTTCTCTCAAGCTTCACCTCCCACTCTATCTAATCTGAGTCAGGCTCATATCTGACACATCACAATCACAGTGGGCTGATTTACGTAAAGATGACATGCCACAGTTACAGGTCACAATCTGTGATTGCAGCTTGGACAGTGGAGAGGACAGGACTGCTACACTGCAAAAACTAAAATCTTAGTAAGATTACTTATCTTAATTGAAGCCAAATATACTTGTTTTTTTTTCTGACAAGATATTTCTTCTTACCCGGCGGCTTTTATGTCAGAGAATTTCACTTGTTTCAAGTTTTTTTGGCCTTAATTAAAAAGTGAAATATTCTTGTTCTGTTGGCAGATAATTTTCCTTAGTTTAAGTAATTTCCCATTTTAATGCTTTTTTTCTTGTTTTTGAGAGCTCAGTTTTTGCAGTGTAGGCATCCTTCCTGTAACCAGGTGAAATGGACAAACCTTTCACTTCACCGTCATCATCATTGTCATCGCAATAAAACTGGTGTCCACCCAAGCTGAGATGTTAATATCTATATAGTGAACTCTGCAATGGCAAATGTTATGTACTAGTCTTCCGACCACTCACCACTTTACACTACATGTCACATTCACACACTGATCACAAAGGCTGCCATGCAAGGTGCAGACTGCTTACCAGAAACAGAAACTGTTCACTCAAACACACTCACACACCAACAGCACAGCAATTGAGTGGTTCAGTATCTTGCCCGAGGACACTTTGATATGCAGACTGGTCCAGGGATCAAACCACCAACCTTCTGATTAGTGGGTGACCCGCTCTTCCTCCTGAGCCACTGCCAACCTAAGTAACTGTATTTTTATGAAAAAAAATACTTTTTGATATCACCATAGTTTTGGTTCTGAAATTTACTGAGACGGATATGAGTAAATTGTGGATTGGAAATTTGGGGGCGGTTGGTTCACACTATAGATGAAATGAAGCTTTATTTAGTTTTTATAAAACACATTTTCCATAAGCAATGTAGCAGCACCACAGGATTATCATCGCTGTGAGAGATGTTTACCATTAAAAGGTCGAGACAGTTTCCCTCAGTATGCCATGAGCACAGTCCCTCAGACAACAAAGTAAAAAAGTAAAAAGAGATTATGCTGACCTGTCCTGTGACTGCTCCTCATACATCCTCTCCTTTCCCTCTTTGAAGAGCCGGATGGCCCGTTTCGATTTCTTCATAAGGCTATCGATGTAGATTTTAAAGTACTCATTCTCACTGAGCTGTGTGAGTCTCTGGTTCTCTTCATATTTGCCCAGTACAAGCCGCAGGTGCTGGTAGGCATCAGGTAAGATATCAAGGATGTACGGTGGACTGTTTTTCAGCTGAAGTCTGGGATTTTGGCAGAGGCGGACCTATGGCAAAGAAATCTATTAATGAATGCCTGCTTCATTTGTCAACATTTAGTTGTGTTTACAACGTGATAAAAAGAGAGCTGGTGTTCTATATCGTCAGAACACTTCAGGCACTTGACACAAAAACCAAGCGGGATCAGTTGTGATGGAATCAGGCGTGCTCATTTGCTGCTCATTAATGAGACCTCTTATAAATTAAGCTCTAACTTTGCTCAAAGGCAAGCTTCAGTGAGGTCAATAATGTAAAGAGTATTATGCAAATTATAACACATCTCCACCTGAGTATTCTACTTTTTCAGCCAACTTACTAGCAATGTTTCAGATATCTTAATTGAATATCTGGTTGACTTAGGTTTAACGACTCTATATTCTGCTGTTCTTGGGCACATGATTTATGAGTTATCATAGTATGACAGATATGTACCAGACAAGATGTGTAACAAAAGGATCAAACAAATACTTGAATTCATTTAATTCCCGAACAGAAAATATGGTCAGGGAACACATGTACCCAGTTAGCATTAGCTCCACCTCTCTATGTGCGTATAAAACAATGACTGTTCCTGCTCCCATCTGGCAGACAGTCCTGATGGGTTTCTCAATCCAAACTCACAACTTTATCCATGAGTTTCCAGGTTTTCTCCACAGTCCGCCGGTCAGCAGCCGCTTGTTTTGGTGGCCCCACTGCATCCTGGATGGCATCAATGATGCCTAAAATCCGACCCTTACTTCGGTTCGGTCCACGTCCGCCAGGGTTTCGACCACTGAGAGCAGTTGCCATTTCCTATTCACTGAGGGGTAAAAAAGGAAATCTCACCTACTGAACCCATATGGAAAATAATACATCATTTAGTTTTAAACAATGTCTTGTTGTATAAAACAACAGATTCTTCCTGTTGTTTGGTTCCTATCCATTCTTAGATATATTTTTGGCTTTTCAGAGAGAACTTCTCAACTTTAGCATTAAACAAGAAAGAGCTGGATCTGTTTGGTTCATTAACAAATGTGCACTCCTAGGATCTGTTACACAAATGCTGATGTTATTACCACTGCTTCTCTCTTAAGTAGGCTACTGTTCACCAGACGCCTGAAAGCTCTGTTTGTGTTGTGGCCTTACCGGCCTGTCCTTTTAATGTGTTCATGTCCTCTGTATAATGCCAAGACTTCTGTGTTATTTTATTTACAAGAGGTTATTTGCTAATATGACGAGGATACATGTCCTCATCAGAATGTAATTCTCCTTCACATACAGAGTAGCCTGTACAAAAATCACAACTTATTTCAAATGTTCTCACCTGAGTAGGTTTTGTTGTTGTGTGCATGGCTGGTCAGCCTAACTCCTGCTTTAACTGATGCTATTGTCTGTACCCAGGAGTGTGATTATCCACTGATACTTACATACATTTTTCATGACTAAACTGTGAAACTAACCAGATTACACGACACAAACCGCTAATTCTACTCAGCCTTTTTCATTTTCTAGTTTGATTAAGGATTAGTTACAAGTTATCTCTGGTTATGCTGTGATCTGTTCCTATTAAGTCCTCCTAGTACTGCTTGAAAGGTGACCCGGTGTTGCTGGAGCGTATCCATCATTAAAGTGCCATCCTATATCCCAACACTATAACCTATATTGTTGCCTGTGGGCTGATTTTATGAGCGACTCAGGCAACACAAATCCTAACTTACCAAACCACCAGGGAATGTCTGCTGGGATCTGCTGAACTCGGTACACATCCAGCGCACAAAAATGAAGGAGTGTCCCAGTGTCCAGAAGAAAAGAGTGGTAGGAAAAGTATCCGGTGTGTGTAATCCTCTTACTTCACCAAAAACCCTCCATGTTTTAAAGACGTCTGATAAAAGCTGTTCCAGTTTCTGTCGAAGGAGTTGGGTAAACGCGAAGCTGGGAGGTCTGTACAGTATGTTTTGTACAGCGACATCAATGTGAAGTTAGCGACTATTATAAAAAAAAGTCACATCCAGTAGCACATTTCAAAATAAAGCTTACATTTACGAACAAAATGGTTTACAGTACAATGTACAATATACGTTTATCGAACATATATTGAACAACTAATCTTAAACGAATGGAGTTGTTCTAATAGCCCTGAGTAGTCATTTATCCGTTACACCAAATAGTGGTTCATTTTCTTCCTTTACTTTGAAGGAAGGCTAGGGATTTCCTGTGCTGTCTGCGTTCCTGCTGGCCTGATGCAGCTGTTCCAGCGGTAGGAGGGTCAATGGGAATATGAAGCAATATTTTCCAGGAAGCGACCAACGCAATGAAAGGAGCGACCCGAAAGCTCTGTCAAGATGTCACTGCACAGAAAGCAGCGAGCTCCGGGCTCTGCTCTGCAGGTTAAACGCTGTTTGATGATCCCCGGGGACAAAGTTGACCTGACCGATAAAACAAAACACAAAAATGTGGTCATGAATGTTTCCCTTGCTCTAGGGGTTTTGAAATACATTTCATTGGCTTTTGGTATTTTCAACAGGCTACTGTGATGGCCGCCTTCTCTTTTTGATAAAAAATGTGCAGCCCCATATTTTTCATTTTATTTACTAGACTTGTTCTTGTATACATTTGAGTCAGAATTCCACTTCCAACTCATGCTTTTATTGTGGACGTAAAATGGGCTAACTTCCGGTGTTATTACGTCATACTGGTGTCCTGACGCAGCCACAGAGGAGAGGGACAGGAGAAGGGCCACTCCCAGAGAAACCCACACAGTTCGGTCTGAACAAACAAGCAGCTTTGTCCCGGAAATGACACAAGAAGCAGTGTTTCTTGCTGAGTAGTCTGGAAAAAAATTAGCCTACTACTACAGTTATTTAGTAGTAATTAGAATAAAAGTATCATAATAAACAAGTATAAGTAAAACAGTTTGGAAAGCTTTTACTTGAATTTAGTTTTGCTTTTACATAGACACCCCTGTTCCAGAACAAAGATTTCTGATGTAATTTGAAGAATTTAACATTATGGATGCCTTTTGGTACCAAAAACAATTGTTGTAGTTTTATTCATTTCAATTGGAGAAAACTATGGCACATCTAATCATTAGTTTGTTCAGTGATTGTATTAGTCCATAATCATCTGGATATATTGTTGTGTAAATCTGCGTGTCCACATAATTGTGTTAGGCCATTGTGTTGTTTTTCAGAATGTGAGCTAGTGGGAGCATATAGATGTTGAATAGAACTTGACCAAGACAAATTACCAATTAACCAAAAATTGTCTCGCAAACCAGTAAAGGGTTGTACCAGATAGTCCCACCAAATTTTCCAGTAATATCCTGAAGTCAGCTGTGTTAAATGCAGCACTGAGGTCCAGCCGTACTAACACATTGTCTGTATTTAAATAGATGTTGTTTAAGACTGTCAGTCTAAGTGATGTGGTATGGTCAGAATCCATATTGGAGAACATCAACACTGTGAACACTGCTGGTGTTCAACAACACTGGTGAAGAAAGATATTAAAAGTAGTAAAAGTAGTAACAGCAGTATGAAAACATTCCATTGCAAGTAGGAGTTCTACACTGACACTGTAATTTATGTGAAAGTAAAATTACTATTATCACAATTTACTTAAAGAATTAAAAGTCACTGTGCGTCTTTGAGTGATATACTATAATATTAAACCAAACAAAGAAATGTTATCACATCACCCCTGTTAGCTTCATTACACTGTACACTGTACACTGTACACTGTACGGCTCTCAGTGTGTTTTAGAATAGATTTTAAAATGTTATTGATTACTTTTAAAGCTCTTCATGGTCTCTCTATGCTATATTATATCTATATCTATCTATCTATATCTATATCTGTATCTATATCTGTATCTATATCTTTTAGTTCTGTATGCGCAGGCACGTACATTGAGATCCTCAGTCTGAGGTCTGATGTCTGTTCCAGAAGTTAACTTAAAGGGGTAGAGCGTTTGCAGTCAGGGCGAACTTCATTAAGTCCCTTCATAAAACATACTTTTATGGGAGAGTTTTTCCTGATTTTAGTTCTTTTCTTTTAACTGTATTTTAATTCCTTAAATATGTTTCTTGTTTTATCTGTGTTATCTTAAAATTTGATGGTTTTATAACTTTTCTGCCTGTGTGAAAGCACTTTGTAACATGGATTTTGAAAAATAAGTGCTCTATATTTCATTTCATTTATTGTTTGTCAGGGAGAATGCAGAAGAAACACCTTGGAACAGGTTACAATAATTTGGGACAAATGTAATGCATAAAGGGTTTTTAGCCAAAGCTAAAGCGACCCCTGTCCCAGGATAGTCTACACACAACACCATTACCAAAAACACAGGATTTTTTTTTATAAATAAGCACATCATAAATATGTATACATGTTTACCTATGTGTGTCCATTTCTCTATTTGTATGTACATGTTTATTTATAAGTGTGCCTGCACAAGTGCATGATCAGTTATCAGTGATCACAGGTTTGGTTTGGTTTGGTTTCAGCCGGTGTTTCACCTTTTCATTAAATATTAAATATTAAATAATGTTGTTACTTATTCATTAATGAACAACAGCCACATCAAGTGCTACATGATGTCTCATACTCCTGTAATACAGTATTTTACAACTTTGGAGGATTGGCTCATCTGGTAAATGAAGTAAATGAAGAACATTTTAAAAACTGTCACATCTAGTGAATCAACTATGACCACTGACAGATAACAGGATAATGTAACCTCACTGGTTCTGCACCACACTTTACAAAGGCATGTCAGGTGATGATTAGGGCTCCTCTCACTTTGCTTAGTCAGATGAGCAATGTGCAAACTTACCAAAATGTCTTTTTTAATTTTTTAAAATACAATAAAAACACAAATTAGTACTGACAGCCATAATTTCAGCTTGTAGTAAAACAGTGAAACATTTTTAATGAGCATTTAGCATGTAAAAGTACAAATTACACATTTGTGTGCACAGTGGCGAAGAAATATCCAATAATATTATAATGCAAATTCGGAAAGTATTCAACATTAATAACTTGATAGGCACACTTTCATGTTATATATCACCATTAGCAGTAAAAAGAAATACATATTTTCACATTTTTTTTACATTTATTGGTTTGGAGACATGGCACCCTAAACCTTCTGCCGATGGTAACAGCTCATACTTGCCAAATAGGGGATGTGACACATATCTAATAATCACATGCCCCTTCCTCACCAGCCAGGACTCACAGGTCACCTTCATGCTAGTTTGCTGTACCCCGGCAATCTTACTGGACATATTAACTATCTTATGCAGTTTATTTTATTACCTGACAATGTGAAATACCAGGCAATGGAACAAAAACTTTCCACAAAGGAGTGAAAGAAGAGGACCAATTTATCTCTATACATATAAAAAAGTCTTAGTTTACACATAAAATATAGATGCTGCAACCCTTTCTTATAAATAACATCTGTATTAAAATTCCATGACAGTTTTGCATCAATTATTGTTCCTAAGTATTTATAATCATCTACCATTTCAATACTCTCTCCCTCCATAGTAGCTAAGTGGATGGTGGGTGATGTTAACACTTCTAAAGTCAAAAATTATTTCTTTCGTTTTCTTGGCCTACACCAACCCACAAACTGCTCAACCCACTCCCGGTAGCTGGTCTCCTTGTTATCTTTAATCAAACCAACGATTGCTGTATAGTCAGCAAATTTAACAGTAACATGCTCAGTGTGTTGCTTCTACATTCATTTGTATAAAAGGTAAATAAGACTGGGGAAAGAGTGCTCCCTTGTGGAGGCCCTGTGTTAGTAATAACAGGAGAAGGCACTGCCTTATTTACTCTGACACACTGTACTCGCTAAGTCAAAAAAAAGACTCTACCCATCTGATGATGTGGGCATTTACTCCTAACTGCAATAGTCATAATATGGGCTCTGACGGTATTAAATGCAGATGAAAAGTCTACAAAAAGAACACGTACATATTGCTTTGGCCGGGCAAGATGACAATAAATATTATGCAGCATAAATAGCAAAGCATCCTCTGTACTCCTCTCCTTCCAACATGCAAATTGCAGTGGGTCCAATTTATGTTGCACTTTCTTAAGGACTTGGACAATCCTCTCAAGACTCTTCATTACAATTGATGTTAAAGCAACTGGTCGATAATCATTTAAGACAGATGGTCTTGACATTTTTAGTACTGGCCCTATGAGAGAAGTTTTCCCAGGGAATCTGGTGTAAATCAAGGGATTGATTGAAAAAGCTGTCTGAACACAGGGCTAAGTTGTTCCCTACACTCCTTCAGAGCCCTACCTCTGATCCTGTTTTTGCCTTATGTGGAGTGATCTTCTTAAAAATGTTACCCACCTCCTCTGCTGTTATAACCAAGGAATGGCCATAATCCAGATATTGCCTAATCACATTCCATTCGTTGCAAATATTTGATGTGCCAAATATAGCATATAATGTATTTAGATAATTTGCAAAAGTCATTTCACCTCCATCACTGCTAACTATATCTTTTCTCCTCCTCCTTCCCTATCATTGTGTACACTCCCTGCCATGTCTGCCTTACATCATTGTCTCCCCTTCTATCTTTAATTTATAATTTTGTTTACAGTCGTTTATTAATTGCCTTTTTAAGGTCTTTATTGTAATTCAAAGTACACAAGTACACAAGTACACAAGTGTAAACACAGACCTGGGGCCAACATACATTTAAAATAAAATAAATTCAAAACAAAGAAAATAATCAGCAGTTCAGGCAATTAAGAAATTTACATACATCAAGAGTCTTCAGGGCTTTGGGGTTTGAAGAGTGCTGAGTAGTTTGTATGTATTATTGATATTCATACTCATAAATACTTTAAATAAAGGTTTGTGGTTACAAATTTACTTTTGTGAATGTGGAATTTTGCTAAAATAATGAAGAGATTCATGAGATAATGTTTTTGTTTTAAAGTGCAGACATCATAAAAACCAAACAGCACATCTTTGTACAGCAGAGAAAAATGGGCAGAAATGTTACAGCTGATATAATGTGCAAAGTCTCTCCAAAAAATGAAAAGTACAAGGACAGCTCCAAAATAAGTGTATGGTTTTTCACAATGAAGTCCACAGAAAGAGCAGTTAATGTCAATGTCATTTCTTAGTCTTTGCAAATAATGTTTTGTTGGGTAGCATCAATGGAGAAGTTTGAAACAGACGTCTCAACGTTTATTTGTGATCAAGTATTTTGAGGATATGGTCCAAACCTTTTTCCACTTGATATTTGAAACAAATCTTCCCCAGTAATAGATTACATATGGGAGGGTGACAATGTCTTTCTGAAAAAGAGACCTAATTCTTCTGTTCAGGTTTGAAGGGCTGGATAAAAAACATATTTTTTATATCATAGGGTCATTTAACGACAACATACTGGTAGAAATAAGCAGTTCAGTGTTACCCTTAAATAACGTCATCACAACTTTGGGAATGGCGTCCGTTACAACAGCAAACTCTTTTGGAGTCACAGGGATGTTACAGCAAGACAAGAATTCAGAATCGTTCATTAGAAAACCTTCTGAGTTGAACAACTGTTTAACAAAAAGAATATTATTGTTAAACCAATTCTGGAAAATGCAAAAACAAATCTATGTTTTTGAATAATATGTCACGGTTATTCCAGATGAGATAACGATGTGGAGAGAAACAGTGTTTGTAAAAAGAGATCAAGCTAACAGCGTGTGTTTGTGGAAATTAGCTAGATTGACGGGCAATTTCTCAATATTGTAGTTGGACATAAGTAAAAAGGGAAGACCACTAATTTGGAAAACATGTTTGGAATGAAGTTCCACATGAATTCTCGATTACATACATATTATTGTTATTATTACTTCATCTTCTTCTTTGTACATATTCAATGTAGTATTTCGTCCTCTTCTATTTCGTACATACTGTGGTGACTACACTGCTGGACTAATACAAGCAGAAGAAAAATGCCTTAATGATCTGTAGCGCTCTTTGTTCGTTGTGTTACACACTGAACCTTTAAATGAGAAAGATTATTGATAAAAAACTGTTTTTTGCGCTATGAAACCCTGCAGTTGCCAATTCCTGATTCTATTAGTATGTTTTGTCACATATGTACAAAGTACAGCTGGAGAAAGGATAAATAAATATTATTATGAATATTGTGATAATAACAACAACAACAATATTATTATTATTATTATTATTATTATTATTATTATTATTACTAGTGCAGTGTCCATTCACAGAGACGTTGTGACATATCCCTGAGCTTTTTGTTCAAAATATGTGTCTGATATTGGTTTCACCTATAACAGTGGCTGGCACTAAGTACAAAAAATACATTAGTGCTGGGCAACAATTACAATTTTTAATTGTTGTTAATTGCATAGTTATGCGGAAAATTGAATAATGAAATAATATTCTAAAATAGTGTATTGCATGTTTAATTTAAATGTACTGCCATATACAAGTGCGATAACATGGGTTGCAAACACATTAAACAAATAAGATGATTTTTACCAGCAGTATTCCATTTACATAGTAGCAATTAAATATTTCTTTCTCAACTTAAGCATTAATGAAATCAAATCAAATTTAAAACCAAAGCTATTTGTCACTGCCAGGGCAGTGTGTGATGCGGAATTTAGCTGTTGTGATTTTGGGCCCCTATGTGGCCCTGAAAAGAAATAGCTTGGGGATGACACTGGAAGGTTAGGGTTCCAAATTGTTGACGATGTTGTCTGTGTGAGTCTTCTGTGTAAGTTTGAAGCCATTTGGAGCTCAACTCAGGGATTTTTACATTAAAGGTCCTGAAACATGGAAGCTGGGTGTTTCAGCTTTAACACACTGAGTTGATGTGTTCCAGTGAGCACTAAGTATTGCAGTCATATTAGGTCACTTTCTGTTGTGTTAGATATATATACCACTGAATCACTTCTAAATGGTGTTATGACACTAAAATAGCAAGGTTGGTATTCAAAATTCTCGACGGTGTTGTCTGTGTGAGTCTTCTGTGTGAGTTTGAAGCCATTTGGAGCTCAGTGATTTTTACATTAAAGGCTCTAAAAGTTGGAAGCTGGTTGCTTTAGCCTTTAAACACTGAGTTGATGGATTTCTGTAAGTTTTAGGGCTTGTTCCTCAAAGGTATGTCACTTTGGATAAAAGCATCTGCTAAATGAGTAAATGTAAATGTAAAGGCTCTTAGTTTGTAGATCTCTCTCTGTATTTATACTGTGTTTATGATTTTATGTTGTTCCTCAAATGTAAGTCGCAGTTGCAGATGGTGCTGCAAAATTAAAAGCCTTTTTGCCAAAGTCAGTGTGGGCTTTAGGGACACTCAATATAAAAAGACCCTGTGAGCACAAGTGATATGTCCCTGCAGGCCTTGGGAGGATGTAAGTGTTGAGATAAGGAGGAAGAAGTCGAATGGAGAGGGAAAACCACCCGACCTGAGGCTACAGCAAACAATTGTGAGTGAGATTTTAAGTTTGTGATGAATCTCAAGGCTCCATGAAACACTGTATCCAAAGCATGAAGACACTGGGAGGTTGGATGCATGTATAAAATATCACCATAGTCCAAGACAGACAAGAATGTTGCATTTACACATTTGCTTCAAAAGATAAACAGGACTTGATTCTAAAAAAAACTAACTTCACTTTCAGTTTTTTAACCAAATCTTGGACATGCAATGTAAAAGACAGTTATTGGTCAATGGTAATGCCAAAGTATTTGTAATGTGATACTTCTTTGATTTCTGTACCAGGAAGTGTACAAATGGTTGGGACATTGTTTTTAGTTGATTTTCCCAGAGTGAAAGTCATGACTTTCTTTTCATCATGAGTCATGAGTTTTTTTTAGAGTTTTGAATTATGTTGCATAATGTTAAAAGGTGGACTGTAAATTTGTGATTGCTTGACCTAATGTGGACCCAGAACAACAGAGAACAGTGTCATCAGCACAGTAATGATAGTTTTTATATTATAAAAATATATTATAATTTTTATATTATTGCAGAGGTTGTTTGAATAAATGACAAAAAGAAAAGGCCCAAGGATTGGGCCTTGAGGCACCCCTTTTGAAATATTTAGGGAGGCAGAAGTGAGGCCGTCTACTTGCACACATTGTGTTCTCCCTGATAGGTAACTGTTCGGGGTAGACTTAATCATTTTATCCGAATCCCTGCATCATACAGCTTAATGACTACTCCTTCTTTCCACAACATATCATAAGCCTTTCCTATATCAAGAAACACACCTACCACCACCTCTTTATTTACAAGGGCTTTCTTGATATCGTCGTCCAACACTAAGTCCTTAGTTCCACGACCAAGTCTGATGCTATTCTGAGTGGAGAAAAAAACTTTCTTTTCTAATCTGTATATCAACCTGTCAATAACCATCCTTTCCATTATCTTACAAATGACAGCTGTGAGTGCAATTGGCCTATATGATCCAGGGCCTTGAGCTTCCTTACCGGGTTTTAAAATTGGCACAATAACTGCATGTTTCCATTCAGCTCGACGAATCGATCCTTCCTCCCACACTGTATTTATCAATGCCACTACATCCTCCAATGCAAAAACATCCATATGCTGAAAGATCTCATATCCCAAGCCATCTCTACCAGCAGCAGTGTGCTGCCCTCGTCTTATTGCCCTCTTGAGTTCATGCGTGGAAAAGAATATTGATTAAATGACTATCACTAGGCCAAAGGCCTAGTGACACAACAGACTCGGTTCTCTTATTGAAGAAAGAAGTTACTATATATTTGTATTTATTGCCCCTAATTTAAAGACAGTGGCTAAAAACATAGCTACAAATGTTATTACTAACGTCATGAATCATGGTAACAGGCAGCAAGAGGGGTCGGGAATGGCAGCCATGGTCCCCCGACCAATAAAACTCCCTCCTTTGTTTTAACCTGAACCCTGATAAAGGATGCTGTGATCACGTCCCTCATTAAAAATGGTAACGTTAGATTAGCGGCTCATTTTAGAAACCCACTTCAATGTAAAATAAATGTGGTTATTTAAGCCACATATGTTTCTATAATTGAAACATCATCAAAAAGACAGGTTCTCATAGACTTTTTCTATTTTTAACAACGGTAGTATGAATACAAATGAATTGTCAAAACTTCTTGATCAGGTGGTACAGCAAAGTATCTTTCTAGGAGTTTTTGGTAGTGATCAACTTCCTAAAACAGTTATTAAAAAGAGGCCCGTCATGTTGGTGGTAAACACAGATTATCAGATTTTATCTGGGAAGACAACACTGGGTTGCTATCTATATTGACAAACAGAGTGTGGGGACATTCTTTGACAATTTATGGAATACTCACATTTTCCTGAATCTTTATCTTTCTCAACAGTAATCATAAGTCCACGCAACATTCTGCTAGACAAGTGCAAGATGGGTTATGCAGTATGCGGACAGCATTGTGTGTTTTTGGTTGCATGCGGACCAGGAAATGATTGGGAAAGAGGCCCCGTCACGTGGGATGTGAAAGTTAAGACGATAACATTGAAGGTCTTTCTGTGATATTCTTGTCCTTTTTTTTGTCTATATTTGTCTCTTATTCTTTGTAGTCACTCCTAGCTATATAGCCTTGTATCTTTTATGTGATTCATGTGTCCTTGTATGTTCCACTTTTATACTAAGAAAAAAATAATTTCAATGACTTGTTAACATGACTGATCGTATAAATTGCATGCAATTGGCACACAGCTTCTACCTGAAGCAGTGCAGCTGTATTTATAAAATGAAACATTCCTGCGGTCCTAGGATTGCTGCAGTCCTGAAACTGCAGCCTCTAGTACTGCAGCTACATAATATTAGGTGAGTTCTAGATGATGACGGCTGACTTTTGCTGACTTGATAGTGACTGCAGGGCGGGGTATAAAAATGGCACCCTCAAGTCGGACACATTCTACCTGCAGCAGCTTACTGTGAGCTGAGATCAATGACTGATCTTGCAGCATTTGCAAAGAAAAATACTGCGAGACCAGGCAATAGTGTGGTTCCAACTTGGTGCAGTCGCAGAGAAGCAACTGCGGCCGCTGGACTCAATCGACACCTGCAGTCGCCTTGCTCTGGCGAGGTTTTAATGTCATGTGACATGGTGACGTTTTGCAGCGCCAGCAAAAGTCAGACACAATTTCTAACCAGCATGCCTTGTTCTATTTCGTATAAGCTTCGCCCTCTAAGGCTATCGCTATTGGGTATACCCCTTCCGCGCCTGCGCGGCCCTTAGAATTTTAGTCTACGCCCACCCACAGAGTGGGCCTCTCCTACGTCCGCACCTTGTATATATACACAATGGTGAGACCCTGCCTTCGGCTCCCATTTTTCTTCAGCACTGAGCTGTCTAAAGAGCAGAAGATTTGTCTAAAGAGCAAAATGTTTTCCAGCCGGAAAACAAGAACGATATCTTCCAGCAAGCCAGTCAGAACGGGGCGAGACACACAGGCTACATCGGTACCGCTGCGAGGCGTGCCTCGGACTGGAGCAAGCCAGCCGAGCGCTCACTCTCGTTTCGCACTGCCTGTTCTTCGCCCTTTCCCCCCGAAGAGTGGCAGCGCCGGGCGAATAGCTTGCCGTTCAGTAGGAGGAGGTGTGGCGGTCCACCCGCTCTCTGGACGAAGCCCTCCATCTGCTGTTGACGGAAGAGTGGGAGGTGGATTGCTCCGCTCTTGCAATTCACGGGTCTCCGAGCGGCTCCAAGCGGCTCCGAGCTTCCCGTTCCGACCTCCGATCGATGACACCGGCCTCGACGCTACTAGGTTGCCGCGGCGAGGCAAGCTAACGAACGGCTAACGTGACGCTCACATGCGATCTGCCTGGATCAGCCGACCAGGACGACCCTGTGTGCCCACGTTGCTCCACATTAGCTGCGGCTAATGACGTCTAGCCACCGGTTTTATTGCTGCTGGCCGACCCTCGCCAGAGCGGACCACTGGTAAGCTATGGGTCGAAAAAAGCTGTGTGGAATCTTGTTGCTCCTTTGTGGAAGTTGTTGAACAAATGC
>JAPMOB010211558.1:0-35149 GCA_029875015.1 Lepomis gibbosus | reverse complement strand
AGCTATGATGCAAATTAGCGACAACAGGCATAAACGGGAAACCAGGGCCTGCAAAAGGCTCCTAGGTACGTATCGAATATGAGCGAGCATAATTTGTAACACAACTGCTTTCATAACAGATCTCACAATAAACACGGAAACACTGGCATACAGCTGTGGCTTTTCACAAAGACATGTTCCAGCTTACTACCAACGTTCCCGGCTCAGCGGCTCAGCGCCAGTTCATATCAAACCTCCTTTCCCGCTCAGGAAGTACACAGAATAGTAATTTGGAAAGGCACAACATTACAACTCTAGTATTTTGCACCGGATAACCTTAGCAACTGGTCAGCGTTAGCCGGCGAGCTAACAATCAGTCTTTCGGATGTTGATTGGGTTTCTACCCGACATCGTCTGATTCTGTTTGGCCTTAGGGGCTTGAGCACATTGCTGTTTTTATCCTTATGTGGAGTTTGTGTTGTGCTGGGAGCCATTTGTTTTGTGGTGTTAGAGGACTGCAAGTCGCTAGCTGTGGTGTAGTTCCTGTAGTCTCGGGAGTGCACACGGAGCTACATGCGCTACATCCCGACCCAATACCTTCACAAAATAAGCAGAATAGTGATGTGGCTCATTTCTAAGTGAGGTTACAGCCCATTGAAAAAAAGGAAGTAAAAAAACATTATTTCTTTGATAAACTAAATATAGCCCCTTTAAAAAAGTCACATCTGTAAAGGGGTTGTTCCTGTTCAGTGCTGTATAAGGTACTTACATAGGCATAAGTTGTGCTTATATGTAGAAATACGGAAGTTCCACGTTTGACAAAATGTAGTTCCAAAGGAAATGGGTGTTTGACAGCAAGGTAAAGCACTAAAATAATTCTAATTATAGTGTACATGTGAAATTATTTTGATTTTTTTCAGTGGTCCTTTGCTTAACTTCTGTGCTGGTACAACTCTCTGCTTCTCTAAATGGCGATGCGCCAAACGCCATCTACTGCAGGTAATACACTGACTATGACTATAGATACATAAGTACCTCATACAGCCCCACTTCAAAAGCCCAAACTATCAACTTGAAAAGCACTCTTTACCTGTAACCTGGAAGGTGCATTTGCCTGCTCCGGCCTCGTTGATGACATTACAGGTGTACTCCCCCCAGCCGTCTCGATTCAGGCTGCGGATAGTGTACTCTGTCTCGTCTTTTTGGGCGTCAAATGCTCCGGCATGGAGAAGTCTGTTTGATAAAAGCCACTCGAATCGCAGCACACGGGAAGGGTGGGCTCGCAGCACCCTGCAGGTCATCACCACAGGCCTCCCGAGGCCCTGACGCATCTCCATGTACACCGGTTCCACTGTGGGAGGGTCTGCGGGGGAGACAGAAATGCTCTGATGACTTTAGCTGATAACTGAAACAGAAATGTGTAAGGATGTTAGTGCAATGAAAATATGAAAGAACATGAAAAAAGTTCTGGCTCTTTGCAAAGAAAAGAAAAAGAGTCTGTCTATACAAGACATCTGCTATTCAGGCAAGGACCCTCTCAGTCAGACTAGTCTCTGACCTCCAGAGATATTTACAGAGAAAAAATATCTGTAAGGCAGAAAAGACAGTCAGAATACCAAGTCTAGAATGGTTAGGTATGAGATGAATATATTAAACAACTTAAATAAGGACATGTTAAGTGTGAAAAGAAATGGAAAATGGCTCTGAGGAATGCACTCGAAGCTCAGCAAAGACCTAAAAAGACATAACTGAAAAAGAAAACAACTTTTTGAATGACAACCAACAAATATTTAAATCATGCACAGACACCAGAAAACATTTTGAAAGTCTAGTATTGTGACAGGAATGAGAACGGTGGGCAGGGAGAAAAAGGGGAGATTTAAGCATATCGTAAGTAAACTTTAAACAATCAGCACGGCATATTCAATACACCTGAGCAACAAATGAAAACTGACTGGTGAAAACAATTGTGGGAGTGACAATGGCTGCAGGAAGATCAATTTTGCAGAAAAAAAACTAGAACAATGTTCTGAACGAAATCAGTCACGCTTCACAGAAAATTGGTAACAGGATGATGAAGTGCCCCTCAAGCTTTCAAAATGGAAAATTAATAACTTATTTGAGTATCTGACAGGCTTCACCTCTTCCCACACAGACGAGCTGGTGGTGAATTATTAAGCCAGTCGTCTCAGAGTGACGTGAGAGGCTGTACATGACCTCGATGCAACCCAGACCCTTCCATTGCAACATATGACATGTTTAATTTTATATTTCATTTTCAATGTTAAATGTGTGCTGGATTATGTGCATTGTGGCCAGATGTTTTGTGAGGGAAGAATGTGTGCAAGTACTTGTGTGCGCACATACTGAAATGGTTATGAATAATTTCCCCATCTTAAGCATCTTTGCTCTTGACATGCTCATACAGATGCTTGACAAAAGCTACAGTGGGGCTTGAAAAACAACCGCGTATGCTGAGGAGAAAAGACAGAATGACACTGAGACCCTTAATTGCCTGAAATTTGCATAATTTCTGACAGACTAAAGAAGAGGCGGGTAGCCAAGCCAGGGCCGGGGATGTTACTTTTTAAAATGTAATATGTTACAGATCGCTGATTACCTGATTGAAACTGTAATCTGCAACATAATCTTCTACATTATTCACACACGGTAATATAATCTAATTACTGAACCTTCCAAGCTTGATAGGATATGCAATTAAATGAACAGTTTATTAAAATTTACAGCATATTATTTGATAACACTATTAATGTCATTATCTACAACCTTAATCAGCCATTTTTTAAAAGATGTTGAAGATCTAAAATCTCACAGGCTAAATCTTTTGAAATAATCTAATAAATACTTGTCTGTTTTCCAGAACATTTTTGCTGTGTTTTTAGAGAAATTCATTTTTGTTTTTCTGTTGCATATAATTAAGTTAACCTCAGCCCAGCCTGTAGAGCAGGGCAGGTCCTCCAGGCCAGAGAGACACACTGGGAGACATGGGCTGTAAACATCATACTGTATGCAAAATAACACTCCAAAGTGGGATTGTACTTTCTTGGCCTCTATGCTAATTATCACACAACACGTACACACAGCAGCTACTATGATTAATGATACACCATTAGATTGGATAATGACTAGCTGAAATGTAAAAACCAAATAAATAAATCAAAACACATGGGATGACAGAAAAAGTAAACACAAAAATATTTTAAGAGGTTTGGACTGATAAGAAAAACTACAGAGGTGCTTACTTCACCTGATGCTGTTCACAAGGTGGAGAGTAAAGTGGCTTTCATCTCCGCTAAATGAAACACCAATCAGTTCCTCCTTCAAATGAGCCTTGCCTGGGCTTTTACCCAAACCCGATGGCTTATCTCTGACTCCAAAAGACGGGTCTGAATCTCTACTTATCACATTAAAATTGTAGGTTTGTGTGCGGCAGTGAATCACAGCCCAGCTCCACAGCCTCCCTGAGTGGCACTAGACCAAATTGCACTAAGTGCATTTCCATTGACACAGAAAGACAAATGAAGACAGGGTTTGGGTCTGCAGCAAATGTAAAAAAGAAAAATTGAAAAAAAAAAAAATCTTATATAACCAAAACATTCTTAAAACAAGAGCACATGCCNCCTGTGTAACAGCTGCCCAGTGAACATGTGGAGAAAGGAGCGAAAAGGTTCTGTGCGATATTCCCTAAGCAGTGCTCGCCATGGTTAGTGTAGCAGCGAGGGCGGCAAGGGCTCGGACTTGCTGTAAGTCACAGGCTGAGGGAAAACCCAGAGCCCTGGCTGAGATGTAATCCATCATCAGTCACCGGTGGATACTTTGACAGTAATGTGGTGAAAAACAACATTTAGGAGCACAGAGGCCTTTTCCCGGCGGCCCATATAGACCGCCATCTAGAGGGAGAAGAACAGAACAAAGGCACGGGCATGGGGGACTTCTGCATGTTTCTCTGAGTGTGTGTGGGAAGCCAAAGTGAATTTGAGTGCATGCGTGCACCTGCATTTCTGAAAATACCGCTTGACTGGTTTACAATAAACTTCAGCTTCAGTCAAAATAGGTTTTATTTTTCCATGTGTTTCGGGTGAGTGCATCAGGAGAAGGACATGCAACTCCTGTGGGCAAGCCCGCAAGAGTAGATTGTACTGTACAGTGGGATTGTGCACATGAAGTGAGTGTATGTGACTGCATTCCTTCTATAGGGTTGGATGTTCATTTGGTCTTTCTGTTTTTTCTTTCATACTTTTTCTCCTAGAGCAACAGAATGTTTTCCCTTATGGCTCACTGGACGGCAGTTGGTAGTAGTAGTACCAATGCGATACTATAAAAATACTCAATGTAAAAGTATTAAACTCACATTTTGACTGACATAGCTGCTACAGAACTATTATCAGCAGAACTTACCTAAAGTATCAAAAGTAAATATACTTAGTGCAGCATGGAATAATAGCCTGTGATATATTATTAGCGTAACTTGTCATATAAATAATATCATTAACAGCTGTGTAAAAATGAAGTTGGCCAAGTTACAGGGTAAGTTAAAAAAACAAAACATTAAGGGGGTGAAATTAACTGTAGCCTACTACAACACCTCACATATTCAGTATTCACATATTTATTTATATATTTTCACATGAAAGGCAGAAATAGGAGGGAAGGCTGCAAGATTTTTAAAGTGAAAATTTAACAGGAAGTGTAATTTGTCGTAACCTAACATAGCCTGACATTACTCATGTTGTACTAATGGATTACTGCTGTGGAAATGGACATTTATTCATTTATCAAGACAACAGATAAACATAGCTGGGGAACAGGGAAATTAGAAATAAAGCCACGGATCTCTCTGTCACTGAGGCGAATAAAGGCCGCTATTTGAGAATTAGGTGGAGCTAGTTTTAAATGCCTTATATACTGTTGGGTATTCCAGTGGTTACCAACCAGGGGTTATAAACCCTCCTAGGAATGAATCGGATACAGGTTTAATGACAAACCACGGTAGAATTCTTGACCGTTATAATTACCCTTACAAATTTTAACCATCATTAAAACAATATTCGATTTCCACACTTACTCACAGTACTGTCCAGCATCAACCAAAGCTAACCCCAGTTTCCCAGACACAGGTGTGCATGCGCATGTTTTGGGTCTGTCAACATGGCGGAACGGAGATTTGACCAGCCTTGTCCTAGCCTACAAGTAAGGTAACTTTTCGCTCACTGGATGATGTGGAGACTTCAGAATGAGGAAACATGTCGTGGGTTTCCTGTCTGACTTGCAGCTTGTAAAGTGAAGTGCTTAGTGTTGCCTACTCTTGTAAAAACAGTACTTGTTGTTCTTCGGCTGTATGAGTCGCGTGTCTGCAGACTGTACTCACTCACTGCACATGATACATGTTACGTAGTTGAGTCACGCAACAAACATATTTTATTAATTAAAAATCAAGCAATTGTTGTAAAAGTGTTTGAACAGGAGAAACCTTACAGAGTCTTACACAAGACTCCTCTGTATTTAATTGTGTATGGGGTCATACTTTATAAGTGAATGCATATGTAATGTGGTTTTCATTTGTTTACATAAGATATTGGCTGTTTTCTTATTAAAGTTTATGCAAACAAAAAGCACACAGAGCTGCTACAATGAACATTGCAGCCCATTTTAACAATGCCACAATTATTCTGGGTCCCTCCAGTGGGTCAAAAGAGAAATCTGGGCGGTTATTAAATGATTGATGGGAGAGGAAAGTATAAAAAAAGTTCTGATACACAATTTCTATTCAGTCTTCGGACTTAAATCTTGGCTTTTATGTGATAAACTATAACTGATCATTTAACCTCTGTGGGCCTTATAAAGTTATTTAAATACCATCTCAGAAGTTAAGAGCAAAAATCACTCTCTGGTGGAACTGCTAAAGCCTCACAGACATTTAAAATATGACATGCCCCCTTAACAAAGCACTGTTTTTTTTGAGGAATCATGTGCCAAAAGGTCGAGTATTATTTTTACAGTGTATTGTATTTTATATCATATGGTTGTAGAGTAAAAATTAAATAATTTCTCTCTGAAATGTAGTAGAGTTAGTAGAAGTATAAAGAAACTTGATATTAAGTGCACTTGATGACTTTCCACCACTGATGGACGGTCGGTGCTCCTTTATGATAATGTATTGTCGGTTGACACATTAACATGTGACATACCAGTGCTCCATTCAGAAATATGTCACACACCAGCTTTCAGCAGCTGCACGTGGGAGAGTAAAAGAAACAAAGGCCTCGTTGGAAAAACCTTTGTAGCACAACATTTTTCAATATCAAGTCTTGATAAAGGAAATAACATTCATTAGGAAGTCAGATATATACAGAATATGAAATGATAACCCTGATTCAACTGATTTATAATGAGTCCCTGTGTTGAATAATGTAGAGAACCGCTGCTCCGCATCAACGCGCCCTCCTTCCCTCCCGCTATGGCCGCTGCAATCAAACAATGAACGTAAGCACCATCTGCATTACCATATTGTTATTAAAACTTAGGGATAATTTATGAACTTAAATATACAATTAATGACAATCAATGTAGAGTCCTCAGTGTGAGGAGTGGCCTGGTGATCCGCTAATAGGTTTAGCTCAGTCATTGACCAAGTTATGAATTATTCTGTCTAAGCCGCGCGCAGGCTTCTGTTTACAACCTACATACTGGCTGACCTTTTCTGGCGTGGATTTGATGCGGCTGATCAATTCAATATTGTTCCATGAAAAAAGGTTATTAGAATTTCATCCCCAAATGTGGTGTGTGAGCCCTGCTGTAATGCAAAAGATTAATTTGCTGGCGTTAGGCTGGCGTTAGGCTAATGTGAATCGCTCTAATATGATTCACATTAGAGTGGGCCTCAGGGGCCAGCGCTGCAGGCCTTCTCGATGCAGAAAAGAAAATGAATTAAAAACAATAATCGTGTAATTCTGCTTACTTTTGACCAGACCGTAGCTCTTTATCCTGGTGTGTCTTTCTGATGTATATCAGATGGAGAGTTGCTGGCTCAGGGCGACACACACACGGTTGCATCAGGCAGGTGTCATGGACGATGTGAGGAGGAACAGAAGGGAAGCCTGGATAAAAGATTCCTGTGCATCTGGGCTCGAGTAGAGCTTGATAACTCTCACTCTGACAGACAGTGGTATCTAGGACAGGAGACCACTCTATGCTTCCTTCTTCCCGCTATTTCTTTCTGTTTCTTCACTCCCTCTCTCAAGTCCCTGGATCATGCCAAGTCAGTTTGACTAAGAACATTAGGGTGTCACAGCTTGGGATTTGGCGTTTGCAATTCTATTAGAGCGACGACTCTAAAGGCAGACGTCTTCCATTCCCCTCTACCTCTCCTCCTGGCGTTGCCTCTGCCAGCCAACAGATGCAGGTTTTTACATATCAAAGCTGTTGACTTGCCAGAGTCGTTCCTTCACGCCTCTAATGCTCTTTGCTTCAGAGGACTGTACCTCGGTCCCTTGATCAAGTTACTAAACGCGGCTTTGCACATGGCTCACCACCAAAGGCGGGTGGCTCACGCTGGGACCTGGAAATGCAGGCGAGAAAAGCATCTCAGAGGGATTGGCTTGTGCTTACACACCATGAGACAGGCCAAGAGAGAGATGGGAGGGGGCATACCGACAGTCGTACTGAGCAAACAACAAAAGCAGGGCCGGTCTGTGTTAATAGACTAAATTTTCAAGCTGAGAAAGAGGAGCAAAGGTCTATGTATTTGGCAAACGTAACAGAATAAACAGTGTGCGTTGATGTGTGGACACATGGTGGACACATTTCCCCAATACACTCAAATTGTGTCCAAGCAGTCTAACAACTCAAATTCGGATTGTTTGTGCTTTTTAAACTCGGGCTTTGATGCCAACTATTAATAAGTAACAGGAGGCTCTGAAGTGAGAACAGAATGAGCAGAATGATTGATTTATCAAGCCCAAAGCCCTAATATCTCTTCATTACATGTTCTGCTTTGAAGATGGCAAACAGATGAAAGCAACTGTATGACATCAAGAACTCTGGTGCAAGAGAGGTGCTTTATTTTACATACTATTAAATAATGATAAACAATTGCAATCTTTTGTGTTGAAAGGAAGAGAGTTATCAGGAGTGAATTTGACGTACTTCAATGCCGTATGTACTGTGTGTGTCATCCTATGCTGCAACCGCATGCCAGGGCAAATCCATCTGAGAGAAGGATTATATGCAATGGCGTGTGTGTGACTTTGACCCTCTTTGCCTCCTGAGGCATGTCTTCTCCATCTTCTCCAGTTTCACTAACAACAGTCACTCCCTATAAGTGACCCATGTCCACTGTCAGTGAGACAGCAGGGTTGGGGGCGGGGGGTGGAAGGGGTGTGTGTGATAGGAGATGACCTTTCCTGGTTAGATGTCAGAGGAGAAAAATCTTGCCAGCAATAGTGACCTCCACTCTAGAACAAGGTCTTTCAAAGGTTGTGGGAATTGCGCCTTTGCTTCTTAGAAATAGAATTAAAGGTTTGTTTTTCTGCCTTCTGTATCATTTTGAATTGAATTGGGCCACAGAAGTATGTAATGAATTTAAAACCCTTGGCTTTGGATTTTTAGTATTCATTGTGCACTCAGTGGATAGTTAAGGCCACCTGAATTTATAGTCTGAAGGTTCTTTTCCTCCTCTCCCCCTTTGAGATCACCAGCTATACCAGAGGCGTTTTTTAATTCCAAATACTGTGCAGTCAAACAGCTTTAAATTTATTTAACCCATTCTTGTTAGTCTTATTTGTAATATATTATATGTCGTCTCATCTTTATGACTACACTTGAAAAATTTGATATTTTATCAGCCTGTGGAGGTCATAGAAGAGACTTCCCTCCTCCTCTACACATGTGCTTTTACCCCAAATGCCCATTGGACATGGATAAGTCATATTCCAGCTGTACCAATGCTCCGTCACGTCTCTGTTGCAGTTGAACTTCCCACTGGAAGTCTTTCATAAGCGGAGAGTCTTCAAGCATATATATATATAATAAAAAAATAATATCAATAATAGCCACACAAACAAATAACGGTCTGCTTCTAAGGTGAAAAAGCAAAACATTAAAGGGGTGTTATTAACTACAAAAGGGACAGCTTTTAATGTGATGTTATGTGGGTTCAACTTCCTATTGGAGGTCTTTCATAAGCAGCCACATTTCCGGTAATCCTGTGATCAACGTGTGTGGCTGTATTTTAATGGTTTCAAATTCTGTACTACAGCACAGCGTCTTATCTTAATTTTGTATTTGCATTTCATGAATAGTGCATATTAGCAGAAGGAAAATCACAGCATTCCTTATCCTTGATCACAGAGTTTGGAGAAGTGGCATACAAACAAGAAAAAATAGTTTTGCTATTGAGCAACAAGAAAGTGTGCCTACTCCCTTATTTTGTCTTGCGGGAGTTATTTGCATTGTGTAGACAGACATCTGCTGTTTTCGATCACCTTGTGCATCTAACTGTTTTTTTAATAACGTACAGCATGAAAGACTGCCAGGGCTGGAAGAAAATGAGAGACAAACATCTCCCTCTATTTACAAACCACCACTAATCAGATCAGTTCTCTGTCAACACAGTGCTAGGATCAGCTGTTCATGTTACAGTTATAATAGTCAGGGTGACTAGCCAGAATGTGATGATATTTGTGTTTTATTATGTCTCTGTAACAATAAGATATCATAACAGGTGTTGTCTGAGAGGCTGTTCAAAGTGTTTGTTAATATAGTATTTCTATTTCTCCATTCCAAACACAGTTACCGTGGAGACTCATTTGGTCAGTCACGCTATTACCCACAGTGCATTTTTTTATGTAACAAGCCAATTATTCAGAATTACATTATCAATACAATATATATAATATTACATATTTGGGTGAAAAGATGCTTTAATTTATGTTGCTAAAGCTGTTTTAATATGTTAATAATTCAATAACCTGCATTATCATCAGAGCTCTTGGAAAACACACAATAAGCTAGCAGAGACAGATGTATGCTAGTTTATGCAGAAGGTGACTTTGTGTCGAGGTTTGTCTTTTTAATCCGTTATCAAGGCCAATAACAAATGAAATGCACAATTAAATACTGCCATGTCAACTGCCAGTAAATGTGAGCATTTTCTCTATACTCAAATAAATTTCACGCTTCACAGACGCGAGCTGCTTTATCTAAGGTAGATCCAGCGCCTAAATATAGCAAAGCAGAGAAAAGAGCCACAAGTGAGACATGGCGATCACGTGCCTGGAGGACACGAATGGAATGGCAGCAGATTATCTCCAGCAGTCCTGATGGCTCTGGAACGCGACGTGACGCAGCCGCATCCGGTGGACATTAGGGGTAGATTTTCATTTTGTATATCTTTTACCATGCCGTCTTATCTTGTGATAAACATTAAACAACAATCAACTCAGTATATTTATTTTTCATGCCTGACATCATAGTAATTACATATTGCCTTTTTTGTATTTCTTTAACAGTTTTATGTACTCATAAAATCCAGAGTTTTTATTCTGTGAATTATACTTCTATTAGTCATTAGGCCTTGAAGACATGTTATGCTTGTAATGAGAATAACAACTCACAACTAAATCCTTTTATTTTGCTCAGACCCTGTTTAAATCTTTTTTTTTGATTTGCAGACAAAGCTGCAGCACAAAATGTTGCTGGAAATGTTGTGGGGTGAACATAAAAAAAGATATTTTCATAATTGCTGCGTAATTGTAGCTGTTGACCAATACGCTTCTGGACAGTTTAGCTTATTTGCCTTTTTCCTACTGTAATTGTGCTGCCCTCAGAGAAGCGGTACACAGAATACAGAAGGTGCCCCTGCTGCTTTCCAAATGGTCAGCAAGATCATAGTGACCTATTGCTGCTTGTGGCAGTAAACTGCTATCTGCTGGGGGGGAGCAGAGGGGAAAGCAGAATCATCCATTTTTCAACTACTGTACATGTGGTAGATGTTAATATACCCGTTGTTTAAAATATGTGTAAATGTTCAACATATTGCTGCAGTGTGAAAGTACAGCAACATTTTAACTTTAAAAAACAAAAGCCATTAACACCAATCTAGTTTTAATTTTGCACTCAACAATTTCTCTCTTTTGCGCCACACCCTCGTTGCATGATTCAGCAGATCCACTGGGCGTTGCTAATTAATGGAGGGCATCTTGGAGTCCAAATCCTTTGTTTACTTTTTAGTATCAGCATTGGTGCGTAGCAAAGCCACTAACCTTTGATATGGGCTGTCATCAGTGCATAATCATAATCAATTCAGCCAAAAATTTGACACAGTCTTCTTCAAAGCACATCAAAACTTCATTAATTCTTTTAACGCAGCACAGTGGGTCTCAGCTAAGCTGAAACGTGAATGCCATAGCAAAGAGTACAATAAAAAAAACTCTTGAAAAAATGAGGACAAAATTATGCGCTAATCCTTGTCGACAAGAACAGAGCGGGGGCTGCTCTTGTTCCTCTTCAATCAAAATATTGGTTGTGGGTGTGTCAAGTTCCACTAGAATTAAAACCCCTGGTTGAGCTGGTGCCATAATTCTGTTTTATTGTTCACACTTTAAAAAGTTATTGAATATTTTTCTGTTGCCTTATGTTTGGCAAGTCCAATGGAGAGGACATTAAAAACCTGACAGCGTGCTAATTTCCATTTGTATCAGAGTAGTTTAACAGTGACATACTGCTGTACAGGTTCGTTCTAGATTAGGGTAAACTGAAATGGAAGAACGTATGGATTAACTAAGTAGGCCATGAGGAAAACAATGGGGCTCTGGCTCTCTATGTCATATAACCACTTGCCAGAGAATAGTAGCACCCTACATGGATCACTTTTCATTTCCTTCCCCTCCATCTTCCGTTCTATTTTCAGCAGAAAGAAACATCCCCAGCCCTTGAATGAGTGACAACGCTTTGAATCCCTGACATTCATTCAAAATATCCCATTCAAATCTCCATAAATGAATACAAAATGAATACTAGAGGGAATAAATTAGCCGCTCGTTAATTAGCCGTTAAACCATCGTTGAAAGTCACATCTGAAGGAGGGGATCGGGTTTGTCAATGAGCAGCAACTGGCAAGGGGTCCAAGGCCCCGGGATATGGCACATAGTCTTTGGGTCATGTCTGATGTGAGCAAGCAAGCACGCATACACACCCACATACACATACTAACAAACAGGCAGACAGACCCTGATAAGTGTGGACATCAGTTTCAAGAGCTTTGTGCCTGTGTTAATATTAGTTCTGCTCAGTTCATGCGCAGCAGATAAAATCCTCCCCTTAGTGTAAGAGATGGAGTCAGAGCTGTTTCCTCTCAGACCTGACTATGGGTACCAGGGGACTGGACTAATTTACACCCTTCAGAAGGAAATGGGATGGGCGTGGAAGGAAAGAAATGGGAGAATGTTCAATTTTGGTCACACTGGACTAAAACACATAAAGATTAATTAGACTGCATACATTGAAAATACATCACAGAGACAATTGACACACCATACAATAGAAAACACTGCACTTTGCCCATAAGTATAAATACAAACTTGTTAACAAAAATACCAACAGTGTGTCTACTCACATTGTACGATCAGCTCCACCACGGCCTCCCGGGGCTTTACGTTGAACCCATTATACTGGCTTGTCTGGCAGCGGTACAAACCCGTCATCTCCCTGGACACATTAACAATACGCAGCACACCGTCGTAGCTCTCCATCTGCATGCTGCTGTCAGGCATGGGTGCTTCCTTATCAGCTCGCGACCACAGAATGATGGGCTTGGGCTTCCCTGTAACAAGGCACTCCAGCTCCACTGTGTCACCTTCGCGTGCCACCAGGGGGGACTTGCCCCGGGGGACTGTCAGGTTGGGGGGAACTAAGAAAGAGAAAAACAGAGGAGGGACTGATATGGGGCTCTAGAAAGTCAGCAGACGGGGTAAGAGGAAATGATCGTCTGGGGGGAAAAGTGGCGTGGAAGGTACAGTATGGTGGGAAGCGCATGAGCATCCAAGTTGCAATGGCAATGAAGCTGAGTCTCAGCCACATACACAGCTTGTATGGAAGGACCATGTGGGTATTAGCAGCAGCAATGGCTCTCGGTTGGAACTGGACAACCTGGGCATGTACTCTGAGTAAAACCATCTTGGAGGGCAGCAGTGAGCAAGTTAAATGCAATCAAGCAATGGCAAACAATGAACAATGCAATGAAGAGCTGACAAGCAAATCGACTTTGTGTCGAGGAAAATGATCCATAATAGCTCTTTCTGACCCAAAGTTTCCTGGTGCTTACGAGCCACAGAAACTACACTAAGGATCTAAACTATAAACTAAAAGTCCTTCTTTTGTATCCTTGTTTGCTTTTGCACTGCATCTGAAGAGTCTGTATAGACTAAACAAATTAGTCCAATAACAGAAATAGCGCGTTTCAAACACAGTTTTCAGGCACGTAAAATTAAGCCGAGTCATTGAATTTTAAACAGTTGTTCACAACTCTCATTTCTGAATACATTTAATGAATTGATACAAAAGAGACATGCAGATGTGGAAAAACAATCAACATATGTAGGGAAAAATATGATACTCCGGGGAAAATTTTTGTTTGCATTCTTGCTGAGAGTTAGAAGAGCGGATTGAGACCACTCTCATATTTGCCCATTAAATATGTAGACGTAGCCAGCATCAGGTTATCTCGGCTTAGCATAAAGACCACAGCTAGCCCAGCTCTGTACACACAGACTCAGAGACCTCTGGAGTCTTCAGTAAGTTCTCAAATGGTTCTTAAAGATCTCATATCAAACCAAAGACATATAACTGCTACATAACATATAAGTGCTACATCACTAAATAAGAAGCTAATAGAATCCACCTAATGATCTTCCTATAAACAAATTCTATCCACTGAGCATCTTCCTAAGCAACTATATCACCAGCATTGCCATTACAATCTACGGCATTACAGTATTATCATCATTTTCAGGTTCATGACATCGCATTGTCATCATCTCCTCATCACAACACTACTTTTTAGGATTATTTTCACCACCAATGCAATAATTCATCATTCTAATCACCATCACTTGCATCATTACCATCACTCTCCACAGCTTTATACTTCTTTGTCGTCCTCCACATGCAGCTTCTCAATCTCAGCACAGCATCATATTATTCAGAGCATTTACAACAGAACCCTCCCAAGGGTGATACAGCATTATTTTTGGCTGTGTAACAAGATATGACCTGATAAATATTTTGCCTGTGTTGAACAGACATTTTAGAGCCTGGCTGAAAGTGAACAATGAATAATAAAATAAGTGCAAAGCGCCAAATTGCTGGACACATTTGCAGGTTTCCTTGAGTGTGCCTATGTGTGTGTACTCTATGTTTGGAAAACAGGAAAACTAGCAGGTTGGATCAGGCAGTCTGGTTCCTCATCAAGCATGCTGGCCAAGTAAATTTGTTTAATTAGTAAACCTGGCAAATTGCACCGGCTCCTAGAGTGCTGTGTGTGTGTGTGTATTAGTGTGTTCATGTATTTTTGTGTGAGTCCAAACCATCAGCAGACTCCAAGACTGTTTTGTAGCTCTGCTCCCAAAAATAGTTTACAGCCAGCGAGTCGAGGAGTGAAAATCTTCTCAGCAATGATGAAACCGCTTCATGCTTTCCTGATGATTTTCAAATCACTGTCATTCTTCCCAAACAATGCTGCAGCTGGAATGAAGTCAAGCCACATTGAAGTTTCATAGTGATGAAATCACTAGCAATCTCCAGAAAATGAAACGGAGTCCAGCTATATTTCCTTTGACCCCATTTCTGTCTGGGTGAGAGGTAACAATCCCAGTTCCATCTCAATTCTGAAACTGTCGGTTATTCCTTATGTCCTTAAAGTAGGTCAATAGGTACTAAGTTACTCAAAATTGTGGCTACAGTATGTAAAGCCTGATGTTAATCATAGATTAATCAAACTGGTAGAAATAAGTAGGTTGTGCTAAACCCCACCCTCACTTAAGAATTAAATAATTATTCGTACATAAACTGAATGTCCCAGAAGAAGTAGGAGTGGGTGTAAATGTTGGAAAATATTGTGAATGGGGCACAATGTCACAGAATCCTCTATCACTGAACGATATTCATTTAAACATATTTCCAAATAAAAAACAAGCTCTAAACACAACACTGATCAACACCTAATAAGTTGATATGGCAAACCTGTTAGCAAACAGTGGCCTATTTACAGACCCAGCAGATGTTTTAATAGGTGTTTCTGTTCCAAAATGCTTCACCAACTCCTGAAGGAAATACCTGGCTCTTTGGTGTCTTTTGGTGCTTGGCAGGTTTATCAAAACCTTTCCACTAAAACAGCTGCCTGCTGCCTCTGTAAACAACGCTGATTGGAGTGTTGAGAGTGAACCATGACAGTAAACTTGCAGGCTTTAAACCAAAGCAGTGAGCTGAAAGACACTATAATGCTCCATATAGCTGGGAGGAACTGTAGTCCAGTGATATCTGTAATTTAGCCTCGAGTGTGTGGTCATTCGATCCACTGTTACTATAAAAATATTGATCATAGCAGCTTTAAAGCAAATCTACTGTATACGGAAAATACATAAATAATGCATAATGCACAATGCATAATAAAGACTGATCATTCACATGTAAATCTTGGCAACATAGTTTGGCGCCAAAGGAGCAGCAAAAATGATCTCTGCAGATGCAATGAAAGTGGACACTCGTTTCACTCTCATACATTTGCTGATTGGTATTCACACAATGTCTAGACTGAGGCAGCCAGGTGTCAAGAGCTGACATATTTCTTTGCACGGCATATTTTCTCCACTTTTCCGAATATTTCCTTGGGTCCGTCCAGTGAAATGGTGAATTGACAGCAGCGATGGAGGAGAGGAGCAGTAAGCATCCATTAGCGAGTGGAGGAGAGGTGTATTCACTGAGTTGCCATCATTACACCTGGCCTCTCCACAGCCCAGATTAAGCAGGCAATTACAGTTGTCCTCCTATTGGGTTTGGCAGCATAAATACTGGCTATCAGCTGCCATTGTCTCTCTCTGCACCATCATGGAAACGCAAAACAGCCTTACATGCACACAGACACTCGCTCATCTCTCTCTGTTGCCTACTCTGTATCTCATTCTTCCTCCTGGTCTCTCTTTCCAAGTGAACACCCTGGCTCTGTGTGTGAGACTGACCACTGAGATGCTCAGTGTGGCAGAGAGCCTGCTACTGGTCTTCACTGTGCTCTCATTGTGCCAGAGCCATCCAAATGCCAGTGATGCCTGCAGGGCATGCCCGCTGTGTGCGTATGCTTGTATAGTGTGCGCTTATGTGGTTTTATGTCTCTGCATGTGCATATGTGTATAGCTCAGTGTTTCTCTTTTCGCCCACGGGTGGCACCCTGCTGTGATCCTGCCTCAGTTCTTCAATAGGATGCTTCTAGTTGTTATTGTTGACTGAAAATGCTGCATGTATGTGTGTTTCTGTAGGTCTAAATTAGGGACTGGACCTCCTTGTTTGGCCTCAGCAGCTCTGCACATCTCTAGGGTCTCAGCTGGAATGATCCTCCAAGTGTAGAGGCTGATTGCTGGAGCCTTTCAGTGCAATGTGAGCTGACTGCAAAACGTGGAAATATCTGGCACTTTGCATTTTCTTACAGCAACAGGAGCCAGAGTGGTGCACACGGACGTCTTTGAGAATAAACAACACTCCCGCTGCCCCCTTTTCGGGTAAGTGCTGTGACATCACTCCCCATCACCATGGCAACCCGGCGCTCTCTACTACTGCAACTCCTGCAGAGTGTGTGTGCCTGAATGTGTGAGAGTGTGTTTAGACAGCTTGAGGCCAATGAGTCGGTCACAATGTGACAGGACTCTCTGCTCGTCTGAGTCCTGGACCTCTGGGGACAGAGAGAGGAGTCCCACAGGGCCACAGTGGTCATGTTTGTGAATCTGTGTGTGTTTGTATGTGTGAGGGAGAGCTGCATCTACACCCCGAGTTGCTGATGTGTAATAAGTATCCACAGAGGTGTTAAAATTGGCTTAGTGCATTGACTGCAGCGACACACTAGTGACCACATTGGCACACTACTGTGTGTGCGTTTTTGAGCTTTATGCCATTCCCCTGAGATTTTATAACTTATCTTGCGATCAATCACACAAACCCCCTTATGAATTCATGTGGCTGAGATTGTAGAGCAGCAGGCTTTCAATACCAAAGCTCTCAAGGGTTGCAGTATAATCTGTGGCCACACTGCTCTCTGTAATGTTGCCCTTCTGTTTTTTACTCAGCCAGGCACAGTACACAAATATACACCTCCAGTACCACCTTTTTTCTGCTGCTAAGTAGTGAGCAACTCTCCTGGAAAGACCAGAGTTTATGTACATCGCTCAAGGGGCCTCGACAGTAGTTAATGAGGGAGGGAAGAGTGTTTCTTAGTGTGTTTCCCTCCCAGATTTTTCCAGCTGGACAGGGAGGTGATTTCCCAGATGGCCACCTCCATAAAGTATGACTTCAGGCAGTGCAGTTGAGGCTATATGCAGGTACGCTGGGCATAATGTGCCAAATTATCTAGCCTTATTAACATATTTTATGGACTTACCACAAAGTGAAAAGTGGTCTGCAGCTGCCACTACGCTTCTGCTTGCCACCTTCTGATTTACCTTCATAAATGTACAGTACATGTTTGTGTTTACAGACTACAGTGTTGTTTTACTTTGACAGTTTCAGCATCTACAGTCTTTCCCAGAAATATCACAGGTGTTGTGCTGACATATACTGCCAGGTGGTTATATTGTTATCATTCTGGAGATGGCATGACCATGGTATCTACCTTACTGTCATAAGGCAGATTTCTCAGGACAGCATCCCAGCTTTGGGACAGCTGTTAGGCCCCTTCATCCCAGTTCACAGCTCACTGGGCCTGTTTCTAGACTGCCACTGGCTTATTAATCCAATACTGGGATCTACTGCTCTCAGATGGCCTTGTTGTAGCCCAGTTTACAGTTCCTAACTTAATTGCCATTTCAGGTATCCATCTATCCATCGTCAACCGCTTATCCAGCGTACAGGGTTGCAGGGACATTTCAGGTATTTTTGTGGTAATTTCAATGAATAGACTGGACTATCTTTTCAATGTGTCCTCTTTGTTGCAGTTTTATTATTACAGACACACATGCCACCTAACTGACCATTCACCACCATATTATATATATTATATACCTATTATATCGAAACAGGATTCTGGATTTAAAATAACAATTCATCTGCAGAAAGAATTGGAACAAATCTTCTGTCAGTCATTTCAGCTGAAAAAAATGATGTTTGCCAGCTATAAAAGAGAAGCCTACTTTTGTAAACATCTGTGTGAAATCGAGGACCAATTGTTTGAGAAATAACTATTAATTTCAAGTGGAAAATCAGCCGCTGTTATTGTAAACCGCATATGAGAATGGAAAGCATGGCAGTACCTAAGGGGGGTGGGGCTTAGCCAATGGACCACCCAGGAGAACTCTCCTCACTTTTTTTATTAAATTGAAATTGATCTACTGGATGTAACTTTTAACAAAGTCAAAAGCAGACACACTGCAAAAGTAAGATACACTGCTTACAGGATATTTTTCAATGTGTTATCAGTTGTTGGACCAGCTAAATTTCCTACAGCACAAAAAACATGAGAATGGACATTTGACCAGCATCAACAAAAAAACACATTCTGTGAAAACCACACATCCAAACAAGAAGGAAGCAAACAACTTATTTCCACCCACAGTGACCAAACAGCGGTTGAACCTTTGCACCCTGTAGGTGAATCAGGATGCAGACCAGGTTTCTCTTTATCGGGGTCAGTGAATTTGCTGCTGAAACAAGCACATCAGTGCGGCCAACAGCCAGCGGCCATGCTGTCCCTATTAGAGTCCCATGTGGCATGGTCACTCGGATGATGGCAGCTCATGATGAATCAGAGTCAAACAGACAACGGGACAGTTGAAAGGGGGATTGACAGAGACGAGCAGGCCTTCCACGATTACTCATTTTGGAAAAAAGAGCTTGCACATTGTGTTTATTAAACCAGCTCATTTTTTAATCAAGTGAGCACTTAATTGATTTGCTTAATTCATTAACTGCACTGATTTCTGAGATTGACAGAAACACTGGGTGGTGCCAGAGTTTCAGGTGTGAGCGGGATGCTAATTGAGGGACTCATCATGGAAGGATTTATCTCCCTCACAAGAAGAGAGAGGTGACTTTCAATTCTAATACTTTGTGATCATCAATCAGACTGAGGATGAGCTACCGTCGTGGGCTGATGCTAATATGTATCAACAGAGACCCATTCCCGCCATGACTGTTTAAAGGGCGGTAATGTATTTTTCTTGATCCAAGATGGTAGATGGTAGTGTTTATAGTAATTATAATACAATGAGTGCAATGAGCGGGCATCAGCTTTCTGAATCAGTGTTGAAAATTGGCTTCAAATGTCAAGAATCCATCCGTAATAACTACATGCTATTAAATTTTCATCTCTAAGATGGTCCTAGTGGTAGTTCCAATCTGAAACCAAATAACACATCAGAGGTACACCCATAGAAGGTCAGAATTTACATCACCAACAATAATCCAGCAAGACACACCCACACACATTTAACACACAAACTAATGAGATGATTAATCAGCTCGTTCCTGTTAGAAGTTTATGGGATGTTTTATGTTTTACACTAATGCTCGTAACTCTTTTCAGCTGTTCCTGTGTCTTGCGGTTCTTAATCCTGACAGTATCCAAAGGGGAGGCCTGTGTCCTCGTTTCCAGACCACGCTCATAAATAAGCATTAGCCTTGCAATCTCTGGGAGCCCCTGGCGAGAAAAGTAGATGCTTACTTAATGTGTGTCACGACAATAAATATTAGTGCTGTTTTGCAAAAGAGAGAAATCATGAAGGCTGTTGAAGTCTGTGCTCATCAGAAGTTGAAAGAATGGAAGATAATAAATATTCTCTTTTAAAAAGATGTGCTGGGGGCTGAGGCTAAGCCCGGGTTTGGAATCTGGAACTGGAGCCAATACTCGAACAGCCAGCGAGCTCCAAAGTGTTCAGACTGGGCTGACACTTTAGGCTCAATAGCTTTCCAACCACTTCCCCAGCACGAAATCCTGGCAGACCTGCAGTGTAATCTCCTCTAAACGCTTTTATTAAGACTTCTAATTGCAGATCGGGCTTTCTCCCTTCAGGAGAACAGGCAGAGGAACAAAAACAGGGCTTATTCACCCCAAAACAGGCTGCAGGCGAATGGCAAGGCAGAGGCACAAGGCGCTTTGGTACACAGCAGCTATACTGTGCCGCTCATTGAACACACTCCACACACATTCATGGAATAAATCTGACTGAAAGAAACGCCACTTATTACAGGCATTCACTAAAACAGCCCAGCCACATCCTGGTAAAGCAGCAGGAATTGTAACTGGCAGAAGCAAAATTCAATATATTATTTCTCATGACAGGAACAGCTCTATGACAATGCAACACTTTCGTAATATTTCATACCCACACATCTGACTGGAACAATAAAAGCTTAAGAAGCAATCTCATCTAAGCCTTAAGGAAACCTTTCATTTCATATGATCACAATGGAGTCAGTCATTTCCTCAGTTATTTTCTCAGTCAGACAGCAGCATTTTTATTTTATTTTTTTTTACACATTAAAGGGTCTGTGTTAATGCATTGGCATCGCCCAGGCACTCCAAAATAAGAGACTGCACTACTTAAAAGATAATGAGGAAACAATCTTGGCAGGTGCGATTGATCCCACTGTTTTATAGCGTAGGGATTATCAAAGGATTATCTAACAATAATTATGCACCCAAGGTCGACGCACCGCTTTCATGTTGGCACTGTGAGTGGCAGCGAGGTGTGTGTGCGATAGAAAAACAAGACAGTGAGAGGAGGTAAGGGTGCGTGTGTGTGTAAAGGTGCCGGTCGATGTGTGTGCATGTGTGCGTGCATAAGAGGGGAAATTAAGCTCGCTATGAACACCATCACAAGTCGCAAAATATCACACACCAAATCACCACCAAATATCACTTATCAGCACCGAACACACACCAGCAAAATTATGTCAAAATGAAACAGAAATCTGGGATGAGTGAGCGGCAATCATGAGCCTCCCAATCATTGCGTGTCCGAGGTCACACACCCTTAGTGGAGCGATCGCCGATGTCAGGAATGCATGGTGACACCGGAGCATTACCACACATTTGTACATTGATTCCGTTGACTGCAGATTACAGATCAAGATCACCATTCCTGTCCCATTACGTTTTATCACTTTGTCTTTCTAACTATTTCATCTCACCATTATTGCAGAGCCTGCGGGACGTGAGAAAGCACAAAACGTACCGTTGACTGTACTAAATGTGCAGAAGCACACTTTGCACATCTATTTCATGAGACGGGTGTGTGGAAGAGGGACGAGTGGATCAAAAGTTGAAAATAAACTCCTGCACACTGCCACTTAGACATTTCAGTGCCTTCATCAGGCAAATCTTACCTGAAGATCTAGCACGGAAATGCTGCAAGTGTAAAGGTCACAAAAATATATTATTGCAACTTTTGATCCAACTGTACTAAATGTGCCATGCAATCCTCTAAAAGTCAGGCTCTCTTTTGTTGCCTGTGAAGCTGTTACAGGTGTCTTTTTTTTAATCAAATCTGACAGGAAGAGGGTTGATATTAAACAATAATAAATAGAAATAGAAAAATAAATTTTTGGCTGCAGATTTTTCTCTTTGATTATTCTTACCCTTTGATTGAATATGTTTTATTATCTAAGCACCTACGTAGAATAGGGCAGCAGAGTGTCTAAATGACGGCTGCTAAGCGGCTGCTGTAACACTGCTCGGTCCCTATGAGACTACTCAACATGCCATGATTGAAACTACAATGATGCAGCTCAGTAGACAAGGTGGACTGGTATGTTGTGTTATTGACATGCTTTACATGTATACAAACGTGAGTCGGAACAGTGGTGGAAGCAGCCAATCAGATGGGAGGAAGATGGATGTTTAGTATCGGATTAGTTGGACTGATGGGAGTCAGCTTTGGTTCACAGGAATCCAATTGAACAGTCAATGAAAAACAGTGATGTTGGTGCTGTATTACAATGTCTGCAGTAACTTGAAATAACAGTAGAAGACAGTTGTTCTTGAACTCAGCCTGGGACAGATCACTGGTATTTAGTACGGCAGTGAACAAAGAAGACATATAACCATTCTTAACCTGTGGAGTCCAGTAAGACGGTTTAAAGGGTTGGCTCACCCAAATTCACACACAACCAACGTTTCTTTTTTAAATCTGGCAGATACTTTGGCTTCTATCTGGTTATGTTTTGATATTTTGAGGCCTTTGAGACTTACATTTAGAGTGAACTGAGTTTTGTTCGTGCTTAAAAAAAACCTGACTTGAAAAAGTAGACAAAAACAAGTCCTTCCCCCCAAAATTGTCTTGGTCTGCATAAGACCTGACTGTCAATTGTTATGTCATTGGGAAAAAATCTCTGACATAGGTAGTAAGTGGAAAAAAACTTAAAATTACAAAATTTGAATGCTGTAAACACTACAGAAAATAACTTTTTCTTGGGGTGCAGAATTCTCAGCAGCAGATGTGTGAAAGCTTTGGGCTGATAAAAACCAAAAGGTATCTGCATTGCTTTATACCACAAGAGACTGGAGGAAATGTGTGCTGCTAAGATTTGGGTGAACTCACCATTTAAAGAAAAAATCACTTCTCTTACAATCTAGTCTAAGAGCAACCACATAAGTTATCAGACAGGTTTCCAACTTTAATTATACTATATACACCTTTTACCTAGAGACAGATACCAAGCTGAACATTAAAGTTATTTTTACACTCGTCAGTGGTAAATGCTCTTTAGATAGTGGATAGTAATTTTCTTGTCAACTTTGAACTACTGTACTTAACATAGTTGTAAAAGCATGGAGTTATAATATAAAGTCTCAAGACCCACAGTCTAAGAAGCACTGCCACAGATTTTTTTTTGTCAATATTTCTTCTCATGATCGTCAAAAGCATGTGTTAATGAATAAAGTATGCAATGTCTGTGTGTATGTTTGTGTCTCATGTGTGTGTGTGGGGGGGGTGTAGTTGCGCTACTGACACAAAGGGGTGTGAGGCTCACCAGTTGTGGAAGAGATGTTGACGTCAATGCTGATCTCAGGGATGCCTCCTCCCTTCAGCGCTGCCACACAGGTATACGTTCCGAAGTCGGTAAACTTGAGGTCTATGATGTCCAGGTTGGTGGTCCCGGGGGAGATGTCGGGGTCCGTCTGGGTGATGACCATACGCTCTGAGCTCCGCAGGGCACGGCCGTTCTTCAGCCAACTGAAAGTCAGCTCCTCTGGTGGGGTTGCCTCCACCTAGGGCATTCAGCACATTGTTATTTGTGTTGCACTGATGAGTAGCTTCCTGCATATGTGTGTGTTTCTCTGCCAGTGCTTTTCCTTAACGATACCTGACAAGATATCTTGACTTCACGTCCAATCTGGATGTTGTCGTCATTGTGGTAGGGGTCAGGAGTGATCCAGAAGCGCCCCTTTTTCAAAGCTGTGAAGAGATAATCCATTTGGTTAGAACTAAAATTGCATTTGTTCACTGCACTTGCTCCTTCTGAAAGTCTGGAGCAAATCCACAGGTATTTACCGTAGGTTATGGGTCTTCTTGTCATATTGATGTGATTTCCGAGATATAATCCCAAAGACAGGATTTTATGGATTTTTTAAATTGATTTTTTTCAACGTTTTTACTTTTCTCATTGTCCACACTTGGGCTGTAAAACGTTGTTATGTATCTCCAGTGAATGTACTGTAAATCTGACTTTGTTACTTGTACCTGCTCAGCCTTTATACACATTACACATCAAATGCATAGAAAGACTGGATGTGTCAGCTGGCTGATTTAACTGATCTGAGAATAGCATTGTGAGCAAAACATATTTCTTACTCATCTAGATGTGTCACTTCAGCACTGGGGTCGTGAAATCAGTGCTATTAAAGCAGAAGTGACAACTTCATGGATATGGAGAAATGGATATGACAACTTTATAACTGTTCTTCTAAAACAACAACTGAAAGTTTAGCTTTTGATGGTGCAGAAGGTTCAAACAGCGGACTTAACAGATAAAGCAGAATCATATGTTTGTTTTGAAGACTAAAGCTTTGAACCAACATTAATATTGATAACTACGGACTGAAGAATCCTACAGCATTCAAGCCGCTTCACACACATACACAAACTCACACGCAAACGCAAACACACACACATACACACACAGACACACACACACGGTGAAATTGGAGAGATACCTAACAAAATATCCACCATTTCTAATCCAATTTAGTTTGCAAACTCCATTTTCAAAGCATAGCTTCTCTGAACAGGAAAAAAAAAATGATTTGATTATAATGCATGCTGTATTGGTTCCAAACCCCTGCGCCTACTGTTCAATTCATCTCCTCAGCAAAAAAAGCTGACGGCACCATGGAAATCTTTTCATCTACCAATTCCCAACTGACATTATCATATTCAGTTTGGTAAAAGGAAAACGAAAACAAAACCTGCGTGTCAGATTTAAACACAGGAAATTGAATGTGCAAAACACTGTGATGCCTGCCGAGTTGCAGATTGAGGGGAGAAACAAGTGACACACGCCTCCTTGACATGATCTTCCTCCTCGCGTTTGAAATTCGTGTCGGCAGGCAGAGAATCCTATTTCTGACGCGTGTCAGATACAAATAGTACAATCATGTCAACACTAACAATTCTTACAAACACCACTGTGCATTTGCATTCATTCTTGTTCCCTATATACACTTATTCTGCAAGGCAATGCTTATCAGTCATGTTGTATATAATTCAATAGAACTGGCATGGAAACTGTAGCACTTAGCATAATAGCACCATATATCTGTGACCTTTATGGATATGAAGATAATACAAGGCATTACCTGCAACCCACGTTCATTCCCATTTGGGCTCAGCTCAGCATCACAGTGTATATCTACTACACTACAACACGCCAAGAATAAATTTCCTTAGAGCCAACATACATAAAATAAGGTTAATGAAACAATACCAGTCCATGGTGGAAGCTATTATGTAAGCTTATATGTGAGGAAATACAGATATCCTTCAATCATTTATGTCAAACAGTGACTACAGACAGAGCTGTAGTTACAGCTTGACAGTTTGAAAAGGCTTTTGTGTCTCAGAGAGTTGGTAGCTGCTTCTTAAGAAAGTATTATCTCTCTCACACACACACACACACACACACACACACACACACATACACACACACAAACAAACACACACACGTATTTCTTTCATTGTGCTGTCACAGGTGACAGCGGATAAACATTTGGATTAACTGCTTTCCTCTTTTTACATTCCTCCAGCTCAAGTATATTCTGTCTCAACTTAAGAAACTGTAACACAACGAGGCACTTAACAATCCTCCACCTCTACTTTGCTGTAAGCCAGGTTTAATCTTGTTCATGAAGTTGTCAGTCAGACTCACACACAGGTCATTCTCCACAGTTTGTAGTAATTTGTTTCTGTGGTAAATGTTGGACATCCGCACATAGAGTATAAACTGGCCAAGCAAATAATTGTCAATGCTTTAGAAAGAAACGGTTGACAACCTTGACAACACATACAGTGTCTGTCTGTAAATGGCTTATGAGATTGCATGATTACAGAATCCCATATTATAGAGGGCTTGCTTTCAATGGTTCAAGGCAACTACTGTTTATACTGTATGGATGACTGGTTGGCTGACTTTGAAAAGAAATTGGTCAAAAGCTTCAAACAGCCTCCAGGTATTTAGCTGTAGAGCCTTAGGTAAGAAGAACTGAGACAAGAAACAAGATGCGCTGTGGCCAAACCAATCTGGTTGGCACATAATGCTTTGTTTTGTTGCTGACAGTTTTAGTTTCTTTGTCATACATTTTAGTCACCTAAATTGGATTTACAATCAACTCATACGTTCGGTTAGACATTTCCTATAATCTCAATAGAATATTTTTTCCACGTTTGCATAACGTGATTAACCCTCTAAGGTGCTCATGCAAAGGGTAAAATAGAGCATCCATTTGCTCATAAGGGGGGTCACTGCTCCAAAGATTGCCTGCATGGATTTTGAATTTGCTTCAGAGGTACATATTATTTTAACCTGCATTGTGTGCAACAACACACCAGTGTTATCAGCAGAAAACACAAGTTTCGGCTGCTGAACAAAACTGAACCTTTTTGCCCAAACACAATTCTGCTGCTGTGTAGATACACTTAACTGACCACAGGATGTGATGAATCCAATTTCACTCTAAAGTGCCCCAGGGCCCCTAGAATCCTACCACAATACAATGTGGCCCACCTTCGCTTGATGGGTTGGCTTTCTAGACGAAACTGTGCTCAGATGTGTTGCATCATGTGCCTTTTTCTTTATCCCATTCTTACTATTTGGTATCCAATTCATATCCCCTAAGTTAAAGTGATGACTGACTAGCCAGATTGATTTCTCAGTGAAAAGGGTGAAAAACGGTGAGAGCAAAACAGGGCACAGTCACTAGCTTATGTGCTACACATTCACAATTTGTGATGTGTTTCAAGGTTTTTTTCTCAGGCAGCGTCAAGAGCATCAACATAAGTGGCAATGTAACAATGTGAGCAGGCGCAAATGACCATGAACAATGAATGAAGTTTATGAATAACTGTGCATCACATAACTGATTAACTTTTAAAAAGAACATGAATTAACACAAGGACCTTCATTTTGCAAACATTGCTGAATACATGACCAGCTTACAGGGTTCTAAGCTCCAGGTGTTATAAAGGATCTGGCTGCTGCCATTTGTGGTGCTGGTTGGTTTTACATCTGAAATGCTGGCGTTCTTTTATCTGGATTTCATATTCAAATGGAAGTGAACAGAGTAGGACCAAATCATTGAAAAGAAAGATGAGTATTCTCTATCTACTTGCATATGATTAACAACCTCTGGACTGATTACTGACATAAGGGAATTACACATTATAGTCCACACTGACATTCGTGTTCGTGCTCAATTTTTTAATATCTATGATAATACCTGCAGACCAAGAAAACCTGCTATATTATCATACTGATCAGAACGTGTCACCACCCAGCATCAGAGCTAACATCAATATGTTTTCATTAAAAAGAAAACCACCACTGTGTCTGAATATCTGCAAACAACATCTCAGTCTTAATGCAAGACGCACTGTACGTCAACTTCGTTAAGAGAAATAGGTACATTTTCCTTTGAAAATCAATTGTTCCCATACAGATTTATATTCCACAACCACAGATCTTAACTATCAGTTAAACCAGGAGTAGAAATGTCTGATTATATCTTGATGGGCACTTTTCTGTTCCCTACTTTTTCTCCCACTTTTACTCAGCCTTCCCTCATGCACGGGGAACATCAGAAAAGCCAGTGCTGCATATGTGCATTCATGCATATTTCAGAATTGGTTCCCTTCCTCCACATTCAAACCTCCTTTCCTGCAATTTTATCTGAACATAAATATTAAATGGCAAGTAGGCATTCCTGTAAATCGACTACATTTGTGTACAAGATAGATAAGTGGGCATTACTTCCCCTGGTTGTAGTAAATTTTGCTGGACAGCTGAAGTGACTAAAATGGTGCCTGTTCCTTTATGCATGGGAGAGAATCTGAAACTTGAGGTATTTTAAAAGGGACTGTGGTGAGTGTGTGAGGTGAGAAGTGCAGAGTTGGGGGACTTTATGGGGTGATGGCGCACTGTCACTCTTCCTTCCCCATTTCTGATTTAATTCATGGCAAAAGTCACATAAATCTTTAACGATGGCTCCGCTTGGAAACAGAACTTTCCCATTTGCTCAGGAGGTAAACTGTGTCTCTGACTACTGTTACACAATTTCCACAACATCATTAATATCTTACAAGAGTAAGTAAATAAGTATGTTAACTCAAAACTCACGTTCCAGTGTCCTGATCATCTGCAGTGATGTGCAAACATCAAAATTTCCACACAGTCATAGTTCACTAATGACATCCTGGCGCACCACAAAGCGGGTCTCCTGCCTGGCTCCTGAAAGTGCTGCCAGGCAAAGTGGCGATCATGCTGGCTGGCAGTAGAGGAAGTAGAGATAGTGTCTGATTTTAACATAGTTTATCCAACTTTGCTTTGATTCAGGAGCTTAAGCATTAGAGCAGCGAATGGAAACGAGTTGCTCAGCCCTCTTTTTTGATCACATTTCTCTATTACCATTTCAGTTAGTTTTGTACTTTTGAGACAATGACGCCACAACAGAAGTGCAGCAATAGGACTGACATTTAAGTTTGACTAATCAGCGTTTCAGGGGGCAAGTGTTTGAGGCACAAGAGTGCACAAAATGTCCTAATGTATTGATCCTATAGCGAAAATTGGTTTGTCTTTACACCCTTGCAAAAGAGCAAACGTCATTCACTGATGTATGGTTGAAAACTCTGACAAAAGGTCAAGAATGAGCATTCATTGTAACTTTTAAGAAACACAATGTTACATTTGTGTAAATATGATGTTGAGATGATAAGAGCACAATCATTAGCATGAATTAAATAAAAGGTATCTGTCAGTCAACATTATAAGATTTATAAGGATCATCTTTAGTGATTGTAGTGTGTGTTGAAGACTAAGGGCTCGCTGCAAGATTAATTTACAGCATACCACGACAAGTTAGCGAGGCTGATCAAGTGGTAGCTCCTTCGTTCCAACTAAAGAAAGCAATCGTCAGAACAATAAGTTAAGTCTAAGGCATCAGTGTAGAAAATCCGGCATTATTTTACAAAAAAAATGCCAGTATCACAGGCAGTCGGGCACAAAACACAAGTCAACATATGCACAAACAAATTCTGCATGAATCATTGATGAATTTGGAAGCTGGTTTCCTTTTATCATCACCAGAGTTTCCTGCCACTGAACTCTGACTGTGCAACATGCCAAGGAGTAAAACATCCACTATAAGGCACGTACACAAGCTGTTTTCTTCATGGTAAGATCAAGAGGATAAAAGGAAGTTCTACTTGCATTTTGCATTACATGTCTCCTGTTTCCTAGTTTACCTGAAAGACTGCATGCAGTTCAATGGATATCCAGTGAATATTGAAGGCATTCTCTTGGATCATTACCATACCTTTTACAATGTCTCTGTGTTGCTTATTTTAACACAAAGTGCTTTTGCCTGCAGTTAGCCTGTATGATTCTCTATAGCTGTAATAGCCTGTGGGAATAATGGGTGGCCCTGTACATAAAAAGCGCAGATAATCACACAAAGAGAAAAGCCCCGGTTGAGGCCTTCTTCTACAGAGAGCTCATGTCACACGGCTGGATTACAATACCACCTCAGGGGAGCTTCTTAGCAGGGCAAAAGTACACACAGCTCTGGCACACTGACTATGATACGCACGTATGTAGGTGCATAATGACTAAGACACAATGGCATCACTTATGTGCACACTTAAATGCAGCAGAGCAAGAAAAGATGCATGAATGTTTTTTTAACCCTACTCTCTCCTGTGGATTCTACCTGCCTTTGTCTGGATAGAGAAGAAAGACGTGTCTCACTCCATTCTCTCTCTGAATTATTATCTTCCCATCTACCCATCAGTCCATCTCATTTTTCAGTCAGCCCTGTCTGTCCGTCTCTCAGCAGGCATCACACTGTGCTCTCTATTCATTCTAACAGAGAAAATCAGCATGTGAAGTTGAACTCATCTCTCAGAGGCAGATGGATGTCTCTCTAACTGCCACTCTTCTCTGGCTCATCTGCTCCGCTCAAGGTTAAACACAAAAAAGGACAACAGGCATTAACACGGTTCAAAACACAAGGCATTCAAACGCGCACCAAACACCTTTCATTTTCCTATTATAACTCCATGCATCTTCCCATTAGCACCAACACATACCCCATGCATCAGCACCTTTACAATATCACGGCCACTCACACATGTCCATTCTTTGGTGGGGGCAAAAAAAAGTCCTAAATGCTGCTCTCAACCTTCAGGCTGACCTCCGGGTTTAATTTATGTTGACGGCTTTACATGCACACAGGCGCTGAATGCACAAACAAAACAGGCATGTGCACACGTGCAGGAATATTAATGTGCACACACACACACACACACACACACACACACAGTCCTTAGGGCTGCAGCCCAAAAGACCGGTCTTCCTGTGCCAGTTCTGACCGTCCAGCCATTAAATCTGGCATTCATGCATGGAAATATATTCAGCTTTCAACCAGAATTTATTCCAAAGCAAATTTGATAAGGGTCATTCACATGTTGATTCACATGCTGACAGCCAGGTTTTTACAAGGCGTGTCATGATTGTTTTCTCCCCATCAAACAGTCTAAATATAAACAGCGGGAAGCTCACACTGAAAAACATTACGCTTTTGCTTCCCTATAAATAACAGCAAGCTTCCAATCAAAGTTACAAAGTGTGGATGGTTGCAAGTGTGTGTGACATTGTGTTATTGCTTGAATGTGTGCACCTGCGTGGGTGTTGCGGAATTAGCTGCGTCTACGCTAGCAGGTCGGAATGATGGATGTCTTGAGTGTAAAAGCTTTATACCTGAATTTGTCAGGAACTCCTGGAGGAATTGTTGAGAAAATCCGATGACAACACAGCAGCGTTTGATTTTGCATCTTTGATAGCTCCAGCAATGCTCATTTCTCTTCATCACACAGAGGGGAAAACACATTGCTAGGCGAAAAGACGGGAAACACATGCACAGAGTCGGCTTTGTCTCTGCACGGGGACACAAGAAAACAAAATGCCAGGCCAGCTGCCCATTTCAACAACACCATCTACAGACAGTTCTGTCTCAATTCACCAACTCTCCTTTTGAGAGCTGCCTACTCATGTTTGAGCAACAGAAGAAAGGACGGAATAACCAGCGCAGAGTATCTTTGCATTGTCGCAGCAGATATATCACAGAGTGGCATGTTTGTGGAGCACAGAATGGACTGAAGTGGCCACGGAAAGCAGGGCATTGACCTGTATTTGAAGATGTGTTGCGGACCCTTAAATCCACAAAAAAGATCTTGTCAGCGGGGTGATGCCAGTAGCCTGCTGGGCTGACTGTGGAGGTGGCCAAGCCCTGGAAGGCAGTCTGGCTGGTGGGACAGTATGGCCAGAGAAACTACCATCTGCTGGGGAGAGATGTGTGTTTTCACACACACAGCCCCCTTTGGCAACAGCAGTTTGAGAGGGCTTCTCAAGGACTGGAGAGGAGGGTGAACAAGCTGAGATAGACAACGATGAGGCCACAGGGTGACCCTGTAAAATAAAATGAAGTGTAGCACAACCAAATCACTTGGTATTGCATGTACCCATGCGGTGTATGCACATGAATATCAACACATAAGCACACATGCACATTCAGCCTTCACATCCACACATACAAACATTAGCAATTAGCATTTCTGCATCCTACATTTTTAACTATTAAAGACTGTTTTGAAGGCTACAGTAGAGATATTCTGAAAATGAAATCAACAGGCATAAGAAAGTATGTGAAAAAGTATTAGTAAAAGCGTGTGTATATGCTCACAGACAGTGCAGGCATTCTGTTGCCTCTCTTTCTTGTGCACACACACACAAACAAAGAGCAACTAAAGGTCTGCCTGTGCTGTAGCCTTGAGATTGGCTTAACCTCTTTCAACTTCCCTCTTCTCCTCATTTTAAAGTGTCATGTCAGTAAAAGCGTGCCAGTGAAGCAACTGTACTGTCTGGTTTGTCAACAAGTTTCATGTGCGAACATGACAATTCTTTTCATTAAAAGTCTAGCCAGCTAGAGATGAAGGGACATATGAGATTTGCAGGAGAACAAAACACAACACTTCACACACATTCATTCATGATTGAACAGAATTAAAAGATCACAGTGGATTGATTTCAAGTGCCAGGACTGTACTGTATGTATTGTATATAGACAGTCATGGTAGTTATTCCAAAGTGTTTCCTGTGTAATTTCAATAGAAATCTATTCGTGCTTTCACTTGGACGGTCTGCCATTTCAAGGGCCATCTCAAACCAGTTAATGAAGAGAGGAAGACTATACAATCCTCTGACATCTAGTATGTGTTGACTCACTAAAGTTCACAACTAAGATCACCTGATATGAGCTGATATGAGCTTATCACATACATATCTGTATGGCAGTATGTATGTGTCAGCTGATAAGTTACAGGGAATTATGTTTGGGGTTCATAGTCTGTAAAATGTCTCACTCAGTACATATGTTGGTCATAATTTAAAAAAAGGGCTTTAAAGGATATTTTAAGGAAATATTTTCATTGTATGTTTATGCAAATTTAAAGTTTATTTAAATACCAATATCTGCATCAGAAATCCACTGTCAGTTGGAATAAATCCACTAACCCTTACCCATAAACAAAAGCATGTCGGAGAATACAGTAAAATTTGGTTTAGTTATCTTTTTATGGTGGGGCTTGACAAAATTAAAAGAACATGGGGAGAAGTTAAAATCAAAGAAGACAAGCTTCACTTTATCATCACATTTAACAGCATCCATGGTGATGGAAATTTCATGCCGAAGGTGGAAATTTAGCACACTCCCACCCCAACCCACCCACCCAGCCCCCTTAATATGGAAAGATGCTGCAAGCTTGTTTTCATGCCGCATGACACTGACAGCAGTGAGGAGGGATCCGTTTGTGCCACAGCCATGCTGGAAAGGCATGAGCAAACAATAGAGAAATTGTTCTGGAAAAGTGTGGATCATGGACTTGGTTTGGTTGTTGAAAAGACAGCTGCAGAGCAGAATACAATAAATGTGTAGACTATTCATGTTGCATAAGCTACGTTTGTAGCTAAAAATGAAACGTCCATGAACATTAGTATGTCAGGCAGCGATGTGTGTCTCCATTACTTCACTCCACTTTACATGGCTGCGACACTGATTGATATACAGTTAAGTTATTAAGATATGATATAGACATTATGATATACTATAAATAATGCAGTCTACTAACGAATGGTTATACAACCCACCCCTCGTCATTTGGTGCATGTTGACCCAAAATTTCATTTGCGTCATTGACAGCTCATCGGACTCAGGGGAGCAATCCTGATGCCACGGTGAGATCTGTGAAAACGTGCTGCATGTTCTTCGTACTTCTGTCGCAGAATTGAATGCTTTTTGGCTTTTATAGCTTTTACAGAATCTTTAGTGCTTCATCCAGATTCATTTTGACATCAGTAATGTTCTGTTGGAAATCAGTGTTTCCCATTAAATTATAATGTGATTTAAGTTTGTCTTCCTTTCTAATTGGCTTTACTTTGTTAATCAATATATCTCAATGTCCAAGCTAAACTGACTTGTCATTTAAGCATGCTGAATTGCACTTTGTGTTGATTAGATGCCATTTACACCCCACACTCTGTTCTTAAGTGACTGTCTATAACTACTGACACCGCAACTGACAAGAGTGACTGTTCATCAGTCTCATAAGAATATTTCCTGATTCATTTTCTCTTTGTATTGGTCCTTAATTTGCTTTGTCACATATTACACATTTCACGCATTAATTGTGTCATTTAAGCATATTTGGTTTAGTTTGTTTTAACCCCAAATTCACACTATGATGTGTGATGACTCACTGACTTGATTTACTCAGGACTGAAAGTATTGTCACTCTATAATTTATTTAGCCCCCTCGATCACTGCCTTTTGTAAGCATCTGCAGTAAGTTATTGAGTCACAAAGATGTCAGTGACGGCTTTTAAGCTTTAGGAGAAAATACAAGTCTACTGATCAATGCTCATTTCTACACAATGGGTGTTTACTGTGAAGCATGAAGGAAGTGTTGAATCCAGTATGCAGAAACTTGAGAGCAAATTTCTTGCCAGAATTGTGGTTTAAAACTTTTAAAGAATGAACCAACATTACCAACAGAATGTAAAGAAGTAACAGCTCCAACATAATTTCAAAGACATCTATGTGTTGGGTTACAGAAACATCTACTGAAGTTAGGATTCTAACCAGTTACAAGCCACTTGATCTTCCCTGTCTGACTGGGCAGACTTTGACACAGCTATTTGACGCACAAGGTACAAAACTGCCTCAATTCCTAATCAAACCCAAGCTGTGTTATGTTAATTTGCTTAAACCACACATGCTCGTGACATGGTGGAGTGATCAATTTGGTCTCTCCAAAGGTGGATGCTTGCCATGGAATGATTCACAAATTTCAGATTTTTTTCTCTTGAAAGCAGGGTTGGATGCTGATGGTGATATTAATGCCTCTTCTGAGTAATGTGACGTTGTCACTGGCTTTCTCACTGCTGTTCCCTCCCACAGTATTTTCCCCCCATATGATGAAATATCAAAATCCCAACTATAATTATATGAAATAGTATAACTGCTGTTATTTTTAAAAATTACGTATTTATTCTACATATTTGTCAGTTGACTGAGTGACAGACAGGAGCACACACACACACAGGCAGGCCCCTCCCCACAGATCATCACACAAGGCAATGGTCCTTTTAACTTCATTGTTGTAGAAGGAGCGACGCCCCGCTAATCCAGAAAGACATAAAAAGCGTAATTTATGAAGTTATTATAAAGATAAGCTCTAATGTAATGTGTGATTAGAAAAGAGCAGAGGAGCAGAATCGCTTAGAGAGCAGCCTGGCTGAGGGGGAGGAAGAGAAATGCTGCCTCCTATTTATTTTGGAGCAAGTGGCCAGAAATTACACATTTTACCTTTAAATCATAAAATACCAAATATCAAACACCATACATAATGTATCTAAGGAAGATGGGAATTTTCTGATGATATTTTACCAAGATCCCAAATGAGAATCATTGTCAGCTCCACACATATGACAGAGCAATCAGAGCGCAATATTTATTGCAGCATTTGCCCACAGTGAGTTGGCTTTGACTTATTTGCTGCCACAGGTCACCTGACAACTTCTCTTTGATGTAAGCCTCTCAATTCTTAAGTCTTCAACTATATAAGCTCTTTCA
>JAPMOB010211552.1:0-14545 GCA_029875015.1 Lepomis gibbosus | reverse complement strand
CCAAGAGCAAGCACTAGGCGACACAGGCAAGGAAAAACTTCCTTTAAGAGGCAGAAACCTCGAGCAGAACCATGGCTCAGAGAGAGGGAGAGAGAGAAGAGGAGAGGGGGAGCTCAGTGCATCATGGGAAATCCCCCGGCAGTCTAGGCCTATAGCAGCATAACTAAGGGATGCTTCAGGACTCACCTGAGCCAGCCCTAACTATAAGCTTTATCAAAAAGGAAAGTCTTAAGCCTACTCTTAAATGTAGAGACGGTGTCTGCCTCCTGAACCCAAACTGGAACCTGGTTCCGAACAAACGTCTGAATAGACTTCCTGTTCCCCTTAAGCTTCAAAACATGAAAAACAAATCTCCACCATTGAATCACTTAGTGTGGCATTCAGGGGAACCTTTTATTTTGGTTAGCAAGTGGATACTACTAAAAAAACTAGTGGAGATAGAATAACACACTTCAACCTGTTTCCTGTTCTGCATTTCCTGTTCTGAACACCTGCTGTGTAGCAGCTTTTTCTTGGGCAAAATACAGAATTTGACACAGGAAGTGAGGTGCATCACCTTTACTATAGTAACAGCAACAATTTTAGACAATTTTACAATTTAGAATTAAAGCTGAGCAAGGAAAGAAAAGAGTGCCACCTACAGAAACACTACTTTATAGTTCCTCCTATTCGACTTTATACTCTTCACTTCATTCAAATTTTACCTTTTTAACCTGAACAAAATGGTTTGTTAGTTTTACAAAACAAAGTGCAAATGACATTCAAAACAGCAAAGGATTCACATTAACAAAGATGACATGTAAGTTTAAAAAGAGCTAGATCACAAGTTCACAAGTTCAGTTTAGGTAAATACAGTGAATACCAGTTCATGGGGAATGGTGCATGCATCATTTGTGCGGTATTTGCTTAAAAAGACTGTAGTGCAGACTGTTATTAAACTAAGGAATATCATTGGTCCTTCCTCATAAACAGTTTGTCTCTCAGGTGCATGTAGAGCAGTAAAAAGACTAAAATAACTGTATTTTCAGTTTTGTATGTTACTACTTAATAACTGTGAACTAGTCGTTTGAAACGGTGTGTTAGAGCATTTCCTTTTTTCTTGCTGAAGACTTTTGACAGCACAACACATTTTTTAAGGCTGCATTTGCTGATGTACAAAGAGAAACACAGTTTTGGTGTTTGTGTCACATATTCTCAGGAACTTCTTTCTCTTTGCACCAAACCAGTGGAGAAAATCTAATATTGAATAATTTGTTCTCCAACGACAGAAACTTAATCAAACTTCATTACCACTACCTCCTGGGTGTCTGTGGTTCAGGATGTAGAGCAGGCTGACCACAGGTCCACATGGTGAAGAGTCAGCCATTTAGCATTTGGCTATACGAATTTATATTTATCATTCACATCCTACTTCATGATAATAAAAACAAGCTACCTTGTTTTTAAATAACAAACCATTTCTTCTCTCTTGTCATATAGGGTGAGTCACATGACACCCTATGTTTATGACTGGTTTGTCTGTTTTGCAGTTCAGACTGATTGTGCCTTACAAAGAGGAGATCGTGATCATGTACTTGCAGCCAGGTGTGGAGTACTGTGTGACCGTCTCCGTGACAGCACTCTTCAACACCAACTCTGTCTCCAGTAAACCTCACTGCGCCTTCACCAGCCCGTCTCTGCACAGCAGCTCACGTACGTGTTTTACTGGGACAAAAGAAGTTCGCTCAGTGTTCTGTTGATACCAGAAAATGTTCTCAGTTTAATAAGATATTCACATTGCATACCAACTTATTGACTTTGAAAAAGAAACTTCTGTTGTCATATACAAAGTTATTGTGTTAGAACAAACATTTGTCCTTGTTTTAGAGGTTAAAGAGGTTGATCCTAAGTGATGATCTGTAACATGAAAACTGGTCCTGTAAGAATGTTCTGCTTGTAACATGAGAGCTAACAATCTTTTTGCAGGGACACTTCACTGCTGTGGAGCGCCCCAGGCATTTTTATGGAAAGACACATGCAGTGTTATTAGGTCACCCTGGTCAGAGTTCTGTAACTGTAAGGCACACATCAGCAGACAGCTGCATCCCTGGCAATGTTTTTTTTTATCTATAGCCTTGAATCCAAAATTATTCCACAAATGACTTGACTTGCCTGATCTGACATCTTCTCAGGTATGTGTGGACGTGTACATACTCTGTTCTCTGCAAATACTGTGCAGATATACACTCACCTGCTGGTAAATCAGGGCCACCGAACTAATGTGGTCTAACAAGGCTGAAACAGAACGTGGTAACCTACAGGTCGGATTTATGGAAGACAGGCTAGTGTTACGCTCCAGTGTTCAAAGGCTGAAAGAGGGACTTCATTTGATTTTGAACAGTTCTTTTCAAAAATGCTAATGTGCAAGAACAGGTGAACACTGAGGCTTGACCACACCTGCCAGATGGCAATGTTATTTTCCAGGATCTATCTCAACTTGAAGTGCTGAATTTGCTAATTAGCAATGTACACTGAAGGCTAATGCACTTCTAGTCTTTCCACACATGATGATATTTTTGATAAAAGCAAAAGCTTGGGAATCTGATATATGTTGCTGTCCTCCTGTTTTATAGTATATGTGGTCTTCGGCCTGCTGGGTGTGTTCTGCACACTGGGGTTTCTCCTCATTGGATCGGTTGTCTACGGCGGTCAGCTGAGCCTCAAATTACTAAGACACCTACCCAGAACTCTGGTAACATTTTGCACTGAAATTCTTTATGTATGTAGAGTGAATGTGTCTCTAGTGTCCAGATGCCAATCAATGGGATCACTTTGTTTGATTAGTTGGTTTCTGAAATAATTGGGCTAATTATGATCATACTTTGAATTTTATTAGAAACTGGATAAAGCTTAAACTATTGATGGACTAATTTGTAGATTAATCAATTACGGGGTGGTGTGAGAGACCCGGAATCGTTCCCCCACGGTGACACATTCACCAACGTGTCTCTGAGAAAGACACTTAACCCCTAGTTGCCCCAGAGGCGTGCGACCTCTGACATATATAGCTGGTGTAAGTCGCTTTGAATAAAAGCGTCAGCTAAATTAATACACGTTATCATTAGAGTAAAGAATGTTAAAATGTAACATTTTTTGTAGGTCTGTACTCAATGCTAGTGTCAGTATGCTAACAGGCTTGCAATGACAATGCTAACATACTGATGTTTAGCATCTTGGTTTAGCATGTTAGCATGCAAATCAGTACCTAACACAGTATGCAGGCGAGGCTGATGGGAATGTCATTAGTTTTGGTATTTGGTCATAAACCAAACAATTGGACAAACTGACCTGATGATGGCGCTAGAGGAAAAATCAGAGGATCATTACATTTACTACAGTTCATCCTGAATGTCAAAGTGATGTGTCCATAGGTTGATAAGAGATTTCACTAAAACCATAAATGCCAGCCAGACGGTGGTGTCAGAGGATCACACGTCCATCCTCTGAGAACCAAGAATCTAAAATAATGCTATTTCTTTTACACTTTGAACAAACTTTTTTATATGGAAATTATATTAATTTATGTTCATTACTTCTTTTATATTTACAAATACACAACCTGCCACTGTCCAGTCAAAAAGGGAGCATCCATAGGCACAAGGACACACTGCTCTACCTGTGGTAAGGAATATTTTCACAACTGGTCGATTAATCACAATTATCAAAGGTGCATGTAAACAACTGTAATGAGACTTAAGTGCAGTATTACCAGCAGCATGTAGGCTAACTCTCTGTTACTCTCTTATCTCCAGTCATACTTCCTTCTCCAGGACCAGAATGGTGGACTGGGCCTCCTGAACTCTCAGGCCAAATTTCCGACTTCTCACAGTTCTGTGCAGCCTGTGGGGGGTGTACAGTTTAGTATCAGAGTGAGATGTTTTGTAAATTGTACTTATCCAGGTTTATGCCAAAATCCACATGAGTTTCATGTGGATGAAGTTACTGTGTGTGAAAGGACTTATATATGCCCGAGAATAACTGGGACAAATGAGGAGGAAAAGAAAATACACTTGGAAATGCCTTAACTGATGCATGAAATTCAACCTGAACAGACAAGACATATTGGAAGAATCATAAAAAGCCAGCAGCATAGTTCATGCATTAGTTGGAGTATTATTAGTGTATACAGTTATTCTATGTGTTTTTCAGGTAGAGTGTTATCCTTTCTTTAAATGCTGCTGTCCATTGTGCTATCCTTCTTCATTCTTTATTTTGTTACTGCTGTTACGGATCAGCTGTTTATTCACCAAATGTTTTTGGCTGTCTTGACCCCATCAGAGTGATGATGTCTTTTTAAGATGCCTGGTGAGTGCAAGATATCGAAACCATCGGGTGAATTAAGTGTGGTGTGCTGGTGAAGAGTTGCATGACTTGTTTAACAAATGGACTAGCACCGATGCTAACACAACATTTGTACGTGTGTGTGTTCTCAATGTTATAAACTGGAAAGCTTTTCATCAACCATTAATGTAATTACAGTTCTTTCATTGTCATTTCCCCAATAAAGAAAACGTGTGGTACCCATGCCTCTTCTCTCATTAAAGTCTACTGTGGAAGCCAGCATTTCTTTCATTTGCTCATGGTGAAGAGGATACTTATGCCTTGTTATTGTTTATTGAACAGAACTCCCTCTCCATTCCTGGGCTCTGTCAAAAAACAACATCCTCAGTTGGTGCAAAGTACTGCTTCTTTGATATAAATGAACTGTAAAGATTGTTTATGCTGCTCTTCGTGATGTTAAAGGGCCGCTCTGGGACAGACCTTTCGTAATAGGCCTTCTGACTCCTAGTAGAACAGTGGCTCTGCTCTATTCTAGTTCCCAGTAAGTCATGACTGTGTGACAACGAGCCAGTATAAACAATACTCGACCTGACTGGACTGGTACCAGCTCTGGTACAAGCTGGCAGCCCTCGACACTTCTCGTACAAGCTGAACAGCAACCAGTACACCGAATAATACTGAAGTGAGATGGAGTTAGCCTCCATGTCTAGTTAGCCTGTGATTTTTACAGATTTTGGACCCCATGAAAGAATATAATATTGGGCCCCATAGATCACCCACATAGGCTACAAACCATACCCGTGAAACACAGTTGACCCCTAATGTTAGACCTACAGTTACCAGTGCAGAGCAGCATGCTCTCTCTCTGCATTCTGAATTTAAACTGTGTGCTACTCAGAGGCACAGCATCACTTTTATATTATTTATTGATTATATGGATTTCTATTTATTGATATTCTGATGTAAAGTCATTATTGAATAACCCACAATATGATCACGTCGTCTTTTGAGAATTGATGTATAAAGTGTTTCTCTCTGACAGACTGTCACTCTGACTTTAATTTTCTCCATAGTAAAAGTTAACATTGGAAATAACAGATAACGAAAAGAAAACTCTTTCTAATAAATACAGAAAGATGTAGATGTTGAGTCAGAGAATAAATCAAATATAAAGTCAGAGTTTAATCTGTGATCAGTCTTCATGAAACTGCAGTGATATTGTTATCTGATCAGTCTGATCAGCTTCAGCATCCAATCAATAACTGCTATCCAATAAAGTGGCGTCTCAGTCAGAAAAACACTTCCTCTTCTCCTGGCAGCTTTTTTTCTGCCTGTCTTTTCAGAGCTCAACACAAAGGCTATGGCCACACTCTCTACCTGTACCAGTGTGAAATACAGACAAACTTAATTTGCTCTACTTTCATTGTCTCTAAAACAGATGCATGTGCACATGAAAACGTACCAATGCACGAGCAGAGCTTTCTGATTCCAGTTGCGGCTGTAACAGAAATATTTCACTGATGTAACAAATATTAAAAATGTATTTATGTTGTAGTGCACATTTTGCTGTTTACTGTCCCTATTCTTTATATCTTAAAAAGTGGTTGCCATCAAGAATTGTTTTCCAAAATGGTTGGTCCTGAGCAGCAGGCCATAAAGGGCACCCCTGCCCATGAATAGCCTACTATTCCTGCTGTCTGTTGATTTTATTTAAGGTCCTAAATGTGAGAAAGTATTAAATGTAGTGAGGTGTTGGAAGTGAATGATAGAACACCTTCAAAGGCCCTACAGTGGATTAATGAGATCAGTACAGTGGTGTGGTGTATAGATCAGCAGCAAGCACATCTCTCAAAAAGTAAGATAAGATTCAGGAAGTTAGCTGCTTTTCACCTGGGAGACCAGTGTTTGGTTCTCCTGTGAAACAAGATGGATTTGGTTTTTCAACAAAGTTAAATAGCATTAGCTTTAGCGTTAGCCAGCTAGCTAACTCTATAAGCCTTAAATGCATTGACAACCCAACGTAGCCCCTAACCCTTCCCCTAACCTTCACAGGGTGTGTGTCTAAACCTATGTTAGTGATTGTATGCATGTCGACCTGTGACCCTGCTAGCAGCTGGGGTTCACCTCCTATGATTCACTGCAGTCTCCATGTATGTCAAGTGACATAAGGGCACATGATGAGGTGGCACAGTGGTCCGGTGGATAGCACTGTAGCCTCACAGCAAGAAGGTTGTAGGCTCAAATCCCGGTCTCCCAAGCCTTGTCACTGATTATTGGGTTCATTTACAGGCCTCAGTCAAGATCACCCAACACAACACCGTAAAACCTGGTTGTGAAAAGAGAGGAGAGAGACACACAAAGCTTTGGATGGACAGTGACACAAAAAGCAACAGAAATGAAAGTAGATAAATTAAGCTTTAGTCCATCAGAAAAGACAAGGACAGAGGGTTGATTTTGCAATCACATACCCTACTGCTGTTACCACAGGTACAGATCTACAAAGTTTATTGTGTTTAGTTAATAAAATGGGAGTAGCATTTATTGTTCCAGAGTTTCATCTCAGAATAGTGGAAAGGATCAGTGAGGCGTTCTCAGTGTGCACAGGAGAAATGCTGGCAGTGCAGTGTCTAGAGGAAAGCAGAACACTGAGAGTGATCACTGCAAAGGACGCCACAAAAAGAGAGTACAGTGATGTGGCAGTTAGCTTCAGTAAAACAGATCAAGAGCATTATTTAACAGAGAAGAAAACAGAGAGAAATGACAAATGTGGTTTAAAGAGTTCAGAGGAAAGTGGGAGAAATGAGCTGCACAGGAAGGAAGAGCAGAGAGGAGACGATCATCACCAGACTTGGACTGTGGGCAAGAAGACAGTAGAGCATGTTATGTTTCTCTGTCCGAAGTGTGAGGAAGAAAGAAGGACAAAAGTACTCTTTGATTTAATAGATCTTAGACTGATATTATTGTATATTGTATAATGTATTTTATGAGAGTGAAAAAAGTATTATTTCCTAATTGTTTATGCCTCAAAAGTATAGAAAATGGCTATTATTCCCCACAAACGTTGTTTGTGTGACCAGTCAGTGATATTTTGAAATGTACCTATTTCAAAATATCTGGGGGTCCACCAGCCTAAAATAATGATAACAAGTACTCATATCTTCCCCTGGCTCACCCGGTGCACCTCAAAGAGGATTACAACAGCATCAAGACCCTGCTGGACTCCTTGAAGTATGATGAGTATGGCTGGGGGGTGTTAGGAGACTTCAAGATGGGTGCATTTAGACTGTATAAATACATTTAAGAACATGTTTATTTGGATTCATACATTTTTTTCTTACTTTATATGAACGAAAAGACACATCTGCCCGGTTTCCCATTGGAAACAGGACATTTCACATTATAATTTACAGTACAATTATTCAAGTACTGTACTTAAGTACATATTTGAGGTACCAGTACTTTACTTGCCACTTTGTACTTCTACATCTTACTTTTTACTTTAAGTACATTTTCCTCATGTTTACACTTTAACTAAAGTAGGTTTCAATTGAGTAGTTTATTTGTAACATACTACTTTTACAGTGTGGTATTAGTACTTTTACGTAAGTAAACTATCTGCCTACTTCGTCCTGTTAGGATTTAACACTTACTATAGAAACAAAAATTGTCTTCGGCAGTTAATGCTTGACATTTGAGCCTCACTCCACAGCAGGCGGTGGCGGTAATGCCTCAGTTCGCTGCCACCGTCTGAATAAGAAGAAGACTGAGTTTGGCTGATAGCTGGCTGAGTTTAGGAAGCCGGCAGTGGCAGTAACTCTTCTGCATAGTTTTGTCTTTTATCGTCTCCAGGTCCTTTCTTATTTCTGCTGCTGACATGCCAACGAACAGTCCTGCCCCGTCCCTGCCTGTCAGTGTGTGTGACAGCTCTCCTCCTCTCACAGCGGCCCCTGCTTCCCTGAAGCCGCGAACGTTTCCGCGCAGGAAGGCGTTGCGTTTCCACGGACTTCCCCGCCTCTCGTTAGTGAATGCTACCAGGAAATACAAGGTTTATAAATGAAACGGACCCTCGGCCCGCGCGCACTGCTGGACTAACTTCCAAACTGACAGAGAGCTTTCGGGTAACATGGCAGCTGCTGTTTGTGCCTTCTTCCTGACGCTGTCGGCACTGTGCGGACCCACAGGTAAGGTCTCTGTTCAGCAGACCGGATGTGTGCGGGGTTATTACTGGAACTGCTCTCTAAGCCGAACTGTCTTGCTTTTGTATGGACGACCCCAACAAGTAGCTCCTTAAACCCTCATGAGACTGTTAGTTTAGAAGGAGTTTGGCTTACATTAGAAGGAGGTTATTGAAGTGTGTTCTGTCAACATTTTGATTGAAGTTAACATCCAGATCACCTCGAAAAGGTGTTCCAAGTGAAAAGGGCAGTCAGTGTCACACCTGTAGTTACTGATATTATTCATAGTGAAATCAAAGTACCATTGCTTAGATCCAAAAATACCAACTCTGTTCCCCTTTACTATGGATGTTGACTGTGCAGTGGTATCAGGAGCTGTCAGCACACCCACAAATGTCAGCTTGAAGTCCTCAAACATGGATCTGGTGTTGAGTTGGGATTCACCTGAAGGGGCAGCCAGCGGCCTGCTCTACACAGCTGAGTACAAGTGAGTCAACATCTCAGCACCAATAAACCCTCTGCTTCTGCAAACAGTTTTCGCTCTGACACTCTGTTATTTTCATCACAGCCAATTTTTATTAAAGCTACAGCTGAGTTTTAGATCTGGATTCATTTCAGTGTCAATTATTTGATCAAATAATCAATTTGTCTATAAAATACCAGAAATACTGAAAAATGTCCATTCTACTTTTTCAGAGCCTGAGACATGTTGTTTTCATGTTCCGTTACAACTGCAACACTGAATCAATTAGTTGTCAACTTTTAAGGTCAAAATTCTGTGATTCCAGTTTCTTAAATGTGAATGACCTCTGGCGTCTTTCTTCCTCTCTCACAGTAAACTCAAAATCTTGAGGGTGTCCTCTTAGTCTTTTGGGAAACACTGATCAAATTTTATAGACCAAACAACTAATCATTGAATTAAGAAGATAATTGAAAGAATGAAAATGATTGTTATTCGCAGCCTTGCATTTAATTATGACTGACCCATTGTCTAAAACCCAGTTTACTATCATATTAGACAAAGAAAACCAGCAGATATTACACTTGAAAACAGGAACCACAGAATTTTGAGCTTTAAAAAAAGACAAATCTATTACCAAATTTAGCCAATTAATCATTTCAGCATTACCAATTTCCAAACTTATAAAACCACACATACAGAACAGTATGGAGCTACAAAACTAAATGTTTTCGGGCCAACATTTAGGTTGCACTGTAATACCCAGTAGATAGGCCAGTGCTATTTTTACATATGAATAGGGCTAGGCAATAAAACTATAATGATAATTATTGCAATATAATCTTCCTCAATCAAAATATAATAAATGTTTAATATATCATCAGTAAATATTTGGTTTAATTCGTCTCAATTATTAGCACTTTCTATTCATTCATTTTTTTTGTATTAAAATATTTATTTTGTTGAGGTAAAGGGACTGAAAAAAAGATTTACTAGTCATATATTGTTTTTTTTATAGTTTTGAATGTTCTCCCTCAGATTTGTGAAGTGATCCACTGTTTGGCATCAAGTGTTTGTCCCATTCTGATCATAAAGAAAAGTTGAACCACACAATTAACAATCTGGTTTCTTCGATTTTCACTCAGGAGCAAAATCAGCCTTTAATGCTGAAAGAGTTTGTAATTTGACATTTATCGTGATAATTATCGATATCTAATGGTATGAAATGTTTCGATCGTGATAACATTTTTGGCCCTGTTACCCAGCCCTACATATGAATAGACTATATCTGCTCCATTTTTCATACTGTGCTGTTTCTCTGAAGTGCTGTGATCAGGCCACTTACAAGCAAAACAGCATCTGCCACGCTGATTTGTTGCTACATGGTTGCTGTTCAACATCCAGATTTTATCAGCAGCATAATTACATTAACTGACAAAATCACATGGCAAATCAGCAGCAACTGTAGAGCCCCACTTCCCCATAACACTGCAGACATTCCACTTATCAACAACAATATGAGTGGTATACGAAAGTTCCTTCTCTTCTGGTAAAGAGGACTGATACACCCAGTATACTGTGACTGACTCATATTAACACGTTGGTGTGTTCTGACACACACACATTACACTGTGGACAAAAGACAGAACTATGAGCTCAGTGTTCTTTTACTTGTCCTACATTTTAGACTGTTTGGGTTTGGCCCACACTTTCAGCTTTAGTGAAGCTTGTTTTCAGCTGCAGAGGAAAGAAATCCTCTGAGAAAATGGCTATATGCTACCTGCCAAACCACAAAGCACTGACAAAGAAACTTAGCAGACAGCTGGTGAGACATCTAAAAGTTAAAGAGATGGTTGAGCTAGAAAGAGTGAAATGTTGGACTCAGGTGGACTGAAACACCTCACTAACACCCTTATTACCAGCAGCAGCTGTTTCTGTGGAAAAGCCCAAAATCCCAGTGTACACTACCTGTCCAGCAGCAAACAGCAGACAGACACACTTAGCAAGTAGCTGGTGAACATCATGGAACATTGAGCAGCTAAAGAGCCGAGTTAAAAGGAAAGTGAGTGTTGGACTAACATTCATCAGCTGAGCAGAAACATGATTTCAATGTAGATACTGCTCAGACTAATAAGTCGGTAACACCAGACCTGTGTTTTGTCCACAGCACCACCGTCACATCCTACAAAGTGGGCTGTGTGAATATTTCCCAACTTGAATGTGACTTTACCAACCTCTCCATCAGCGTGTATGGAAAGTATACAGGCAGAGTGCGGGCACAGCTGGGGGCCGAGAGCTCCACCTGGGTGGAGAGTAACCAGATTACTGTGGACAAAGACAGTGAGTAGAAATTCTGTGCTTCAAGGCTTTTCAAAGTAAAATACTGAACAACTGGATTACAAAACTGCAGAGTGACGTTTCTCAGCAAATACAGGTCATCTTCTCTCAAAAACATTGTGATGAATTATTTTAAGATAGATTTTGACACTTAAATGATCCCTTAGCCAATTAGTCAATGACCAGAAATACATTCTGATGGACTCTGGTAAATTATCATGAGTTTTGTTATAATTATAGACTACAGTAATGATTGGTCAAACAAAATAAATCAATAAAGCTGCATTAATCAATATTTGTATATGAACACCAGATCACTTCACTGTGTGTTTGAAAGGTAATCAATCAGAATCAGAAGGAGCTTTATTGCCAAGTATTGTTTTACACATACAAGGAATTTGCTTTGGTGATAAGGTGCTACATGTAGTAGACATACAGTTGACATAAATAAATATAGAAATATGTAAATATGGAATAAACAAATGCGAGTTATACAAGAATAATAAAAGAATAGAGAAAAATAATACAACTATTTGAAAAGGAAAAATAAGTGGCAGATTTTTAAACATGTATTATTATTCCAGGTTTGTGTTGTGCCAACGTATTGCAACGGAAGAGAGTATTGTGTACATAAATATAGAACGATTGTGTAATAAAATATAGAACAACAAAGATTAACAATTAACAACAAATATGTGCCAGGTCTGTGCATGATATGAAATGAAATAATATTTACATGTGCAGGGACATTTGTATTATTTGAATGTCAGTGTCAGTGGGGGACCTGGGCCTTGTTGATGAGGCAAGCTGCAGATGGGATGAAGCTGTTTTTGGTCCTGATGGACCGCAGCCTCCTGCCAGAGGGGAGAGCCTGAAACAGTTTGTGTCCAGGGTGGGAGGGGTCAGGTACAATCTTTCCTGCTCGCCTCAGAGTCTTGATGGAAGACTGCAGCCAATCACCTTCTCTGCAGAGCCAATGTCCTATAGCATACAAATTGGCAGCACCCCTCAAACACTTAGACATAAGGTTTATGAATGTGCGATGTACTGTTGCGTAGTTATGAGGCAAAATGTCCTTTGGTTCAAAATGCCATGGAAATGAATAGGATTTTCTCACAGTGTTTGACCTTCGATTGTAGCGCCACCTTTAGTCTGAATTGCACCAAATTTTTCAGGTGTTATCAGGGACACATGGGGAACAAATGACCGAAATTTGGTATAAATCGGTCTTGTGTGTGATGTGTGTGCAAAGACAGTGACATTCTTTGGCAACACCGCAAACTTCGCTCAACATCTGTCCTTTAGTATCCTTTGGGCTCTGTAGGCACCTCACCTCACTGCAGTTTTAATCACCCGCTGCAGAGCCCTCTGGTCCTGGGCCGTGCACATCCCATGTTAGTGATGTTTCCAGTCAGGGTGCTTTCTGTTGCTCCTCTGTAAAAACTGACAAGAACTTGGTGTGGGAATTTTGCCTTCTTAAGCTTCCTCTAGAAATACAGTTGTTTCTGAGCTTTCTTCACCAGCGTGGAGATGTGAGACGACCATGTCAGGTTCTCTGTGATGCTGATTCCCAGGAACCTGAAACTGTTCACCTGCTCCACCTCAGCTCCACTGATGTAGACAGGAATGTGTGTCTTTGTCTCCTTTTTCCTAAAATCAACGATCAACTTCTTGGTGTTGCTGATGTTGAGCAGTAGACTTTAGAGCTAACTCTTTATTGCGGAGGTCAGTGCGAGCTGTGTTGAACTCGCTAATAATTAAAACTGTTCAGTGTAACGTTGTCAAATTAAACACCTTTTTGTCCCTACTGATGACGTCAGATTATTTCACTCCAATAACCTATTGCTTTGCTGGAAGGCTTTAGATTGGTTAGCTCTGGAAAAACAGCTTCCTCTTCATGTTTTTCCACTCTTCTCTTTCTCTTCCTCAGCCATCATTGGTCCACCCACTGTCTCTCTCATCTCCAATGGGGCTACTATTGAAGTCACCATTGTAGATCCAGTGTTCAGGACCTCGTCTCTCAGGGATGTTTACACCTCCCCCACCTACAACATCACCTACTGGAAGTACAATCAGATTAAAAAGGTGGGATGGTTTTCCACCAAACAATTTGAATAGATGTTAATGCTAGAACTTTTTGCACTGACCTGTGTGTTTGAAGCACAGAGTATCAGAAATGGTAGTACCAAAATTTTTTTATAAATATATTGTATACTATTTATAATATTTCAACAGGTGTATGTTTTATGAGCGAAGGGACTGTTATCCTTGCAATAATGCAAACATGTTTATATTGAAGTGTCAGACAAACAATTGGAATCTGTAGTTAAAGGTCTGACATTAGTGTTGGTACACAAAATGAAGAGAAATGTTTTCAGACATATTATCTGTGGACTGCATATTAAGCCGTCTTTGCATAATCATCCTGCAGCCTCTGCGGTGGCCTAACTGCTGCACGCCTTCATGGGTAAACCAGACCACACACATGACCACTTATCTGTTGCTTCCTACAGGCCAGAAGCCTTATCAACATACAGCAGAACCGGATGGTTCTGAATGACCTGGAACACTGGACCAATTACTGCGTCCAAGTCCAAATCAACACCGAGAGGAACCCCAACCCCAGCAAGCCCAGCGAATCTGTCTGTGCGAGCACCACCAACAGTAAGGATCTTTTTCAAGCAGCAAAGGCAGCAAAAATAAAGTTAATGCTGATTTTCATCACCATCTGAATGGATTTCTACTGCAAGTCACGGTAGCAAGCAGGAGACCGGGGCCTGCAAGTCATACAGTATATTAATATATTCTTACAATCACTACCAAAGACTGATCTAAACATTTTTTTTTGCCATGCTAGTGGCAGGGCTGGTGGGATGGTAATGTTGTTTGGTCAGTTGCTCCGTCCTCCCACTTTGGTCCGGAATGAAAATTACTCGCATCTACTGGATTTATTGTAAGAAATTGTTGTACAGATATATAGTTCCCAGGCAGTCGAGACTTTGGGTCCACATTTTGGGTTTTCAGTGAAATGTCTTGGATGCCATTCTGTTTGTTACAGACATTTTGTGCCCCCCTCACGATACAGTATTCACAGCAATAGAGTCAGCTAGCTAGGCTAGCCAGTTAGCTTAACACTTAACGAGGCAAGTTTGTCACGTTGCACGCTTTCGGAGTAACTAGGGGTGAAGTGTCTTGCTTAGGTTTGAACCCAAGTTTCCCAACACCAGGCTTGTGTCTTATCCACTGCACCAAT